>OZ019949.1:2322319-2399378 GCA_963970385.1 Theonella swinhoei | reverse complement strand
CTCCGAAAAGAGGACAAAACCTCTGCTCCCAAAGTGTCCTTTATTCAGAGGTTCCACTGTATAAGTATGGAGGGCCTATTGTACTAGTCTAACACCTATTCATGCACTTAGTTAGCACATAGTGTACCAGTCAACATATGTCCATCCATTTACTACTGACTGAAGCTATTGTCAGACCCATCAAAGGCACATGTATAGGGAAAAGCCATTCCTTCACTGTAGAAATTCCTTCTTCTAATGGCACCCACCATTAGCTATAGCTATATACATGTACATGCATTTGACCATTATTTTTATATAACAAATATGTTTGGATTTCTAAAAGTATTGAAGATTCTACACACAAGACCAATTACGTACGTACAGTCCTTTTCATGTGTGTATATAATGGAATGTCAGAGATTACAGAAAATGCTGTAAACATTCTGCGCATGCGCATATCGCGCGCCGCGTTAACGATATCTATATAAAACACACGCTACGTTTATCCAACATAAACATCCGAGCTCGTTAAATGTCTGTGATGCGTTTCGCCGTGATTCTGCTGCTGGCTAGCTCGCTGCATTTTTTGCACGCAGCCGTGGTTGAAGACGAGCACAGCTGGACGCTGCGTGACACTGAAGACGATGACGAGGAGACCAGCCAAGCATCGGGGGACCAGAGTCAAAGCGAGAAGTCGTGGGTGACGTACATTAGGAGCGGCGACGTGAATTTCGCGACTGTGGATGAAGTGGAGCTACTTCAAGAGTACCTGAGGGATCGCCCCGATATCTTCACTGCTGGTCCGAAAGCGCGACTGGAATCGTACGCAGAAGAACAAATGGAAGACGGCCCTGATAAGGTAGACACTGTGAAACGCGTTAACCCGAGGCCGTCACCTGAGAGGCCAAAAGGCCTTCCCGTAGCAGGAAAAGTTCTAGACACTATAGCAAGCACGAATTTCTACCCCGAATTTGCAGTGGGGATTCTGGAAAATGGCTGCACTGCATTTCTCGTCGGCCCGCGACACGCCATCACTGCTGCGCACTGCGTGTACAATTCCACTTCCAGCTCCTTCAGCGAAGACTTGGACATGTGGCGCGGCAGAAATCTAGACACCTACTTAAGCCATATGACCTGGTCTGAGGTGATCATGTCGTACAAGTACTACGTTTCGGGTGAGGAAAAGGATGACTGGGCCCTCATTATATACAACAAAGCAAGTAGTTCTGGAGTTTGGTTAAAAATGGGGTTCTCAGAAACGATTTATAATGTTCCCTACACAATGTTTGGTTATCTGAGCAGCAAAACGTACGGAGTGATGTACTCGACCGTGTGTCGCAGTCTGGCAGAAGGATCTCAGGATGGAACACATGATCGCGTGTTGAACGTACAGTGTGGAAGCGACGAATGCTTTGAAGGCGGCCCACTTTTGAGGGGCTACAACTTTCGGCATAGTAAAATGCCTGTGGTGTATGGGGTTTCACACAGCAGTTGTGCATCATACAGCTTCAGCCACAACAGCGTCGTTTTCCAGCCAGACATGTTTTGGTCAATTTGTTTTTTCATGTCTCAAACTGGCTTCAACCCTAAATGTGAGCTGAAAGCCAACTAGAATTATTCACTGCCTGTTTGTACGTGTCACTCTATCTCCTCATATTAACACAAACAGTACTTCATGAAATGGACTAACTCCCACATGTTTTGAATGATGTATGTATATATTTACATGTGTCTCAATGAGTATAATCATTCAGTCAAACTCAAAAGTTACAATGTGCAAAATATTAACTTGGAATTCTATTGTGGAAATAAATCTAATAGTTCAACAATGTACAAGTGCATGCTCAAGGCAATTAGTGGACTGTTCAAAGTTAAAATTTTATCATATTTCAGTATTGGAATGTGAAGACATACAACAGGTACTTCTCCCACTAACTGGTATATAGACAGAATACTGTCATCCATTACATTCTTCTCCAATCATGTTTCTCTGTACGGCCAATTTCAGATAACTTGGGCAAGATCCCAAATTGAGCTAAGCTGATGGGAATGCATGTTTGTATGTGACCACGTAACCACTTTGGGTTCTACTGATTTCAGGTGTGCGGTTTTGTGGCGACTTATCTTCTAGACTCTAATTTGAGATTATAAGTTGGGCAGGACCTCAAATTGAGCTAAGTTGACTGGAATGCATGTTTATAACCATGCAACCATTTTCGGTTGTATACACTGATTTGGGGTGTACGATTTGTGGCAACTCTTCGTTGCATTTTGTTATTCTCATGCTATATACCAAACCTGCATTTTAACAAAACATTACCTGTTGCTATGTCATCTACAGGCAGAGGATACATAGGAGTGGGAATAGGGGGGGCCAGGGGGGTCTGTGCCCCCTCAATATTTTAGGAGGGGGGGCCAGCCCACACAATAATTACCCAGCTACTCACTTGAGTCAAGCATATGCAATCCAGTAGACAGTAAGAGTTACAGTCAACACATAAATTGGTTGGGTTTGGCCCCCCAAATATTTTTTCTTCCTACTCCACGAGACAGTAACTATAGTTACTACACACCTGCATTTATCCAGGTGGAAAATGTACATGCCATTCATACCTGCACACCACAACTCACCCACTCTTCCTCTCTCACTATTCCACTAAAATGGGAAGCCAACCTCTGTGATGTCATGTACATGTTTTCTATAGTAAACTGCCACAGGAATGCCCATAATTGGACCTAGAGAATGATGCCAAGGAGTGTGGTTTGACCCAGTCTCTCTATAGTCAGACTAAAGTCTATCTCTTTGTGTGAGGTCTCTGGCTAAATATATGCCATAGGCATTTTATTAGTAGGAGGGCCACTGGACACACAAAACACTAGTACTAGCTGTACTTGAGTGTCTGCCATAACCATAGAGGGTGAGGCTATGGCAGACTAACTGGGATATATACACACGTAATGCACTGCATTCGTACCCACTTCAGCTTATAATTGCTGGTGTCTAGATCTACTCACAAAAACGCTCCACCAAATTCAAAGGAAATCTTTAGATTTTTGGAGTGATTGTACTAATCCCTCTCTCTGTTCCTCTCTCCCCCTCTGGTGCACATGTAATTACCACAAACACCTCTACATTATTTGACAGAAAACTGAAACAGCACACTTTTATTAATTCCACTATCTATATATGTAGAATATACTATACTGTTTTAAGGTAGGATTAAAGAGTGTCAATGACACTAGGCGAGTGTTAATCAAAAATACATATATGTGTATATGTATGACTTATTAGGCAGCATGTGCAGCACACAGAGCAGGAGATCTTCATTGGATTACTACTCTTGAAACTGAGCCAAGTGACTGCCGCATGTTTTGTCTAAACCAAAAATGAGCATGGCATGAAAGAGATGGAGGAAATTTGAGCTCTGCACTCACGACACACACACTAATGTTCCGCCACGCACGTGCAGGACATAACATGTAATAGTTTCAAGCTATGTCTCCTATTGGCAGTGAATATGGTCAATTGTGATTATATACTCTAGGGCACTGGGCAGGAGACAGAGGTTCAAGTAGTTTGTAAGGTAAAGTGCAGTCAGAAGTCGGTTACTATGGTATTCAGTGAGCTTGCACCCAAAATATTGATTGTCTGGAATGCAATTCTATGTGACCAATAATTCTGTGGCATGGCTTGTGGTAGTCTCTACCTACCTTGTGCTGAATACAAGCACATGTACATGAGTGGGAGTAAAAGTATACATGCATTGAAGTCTGTTAAGAACAGGTGTGCTCACATATCAACAATGGAATCAGTCCCAACAGAATCAAGGTAGTCCAGTGTTTTCACATATAATATTGCATTTCTTAATCAGATTTCCAGAAAATGTCCTTAACTTCCCTAGATTCCTGCTAGGGTGAATATTTTAGGTTTTATACACCTGCGCTCTGTATACTTATACATGATTGGTATTAGGCATGTACTCTACACATATACCTGTAGGTTATCATAATCAGAGAATAACTACAGAGTAACACTAGAATAAACATATACAGTGGAACCTCTGAATAAAGGACACTTTGGGAGCAGAGGTTTTGTCCTCTTTTCGGAGGTTGTCCTCTGGTGGGAGGTTCAAGCCAATAGGTTATTTATAGACCTAATATACCTAGATAACATGTTCTAAAGCCCTTAAGTACATATCTACACCATGTACTACAATTTATAGACAAGACCACAAATAATGAACTACAAAAGGTGAATAGAGGAGCTGGATATGGCCTGAAGATAACCGTGCGTTTACACACTTCATGGACCTAAACCCCACATAAAAAGTTGAAAAAGCTAATAGCTTCATTGAAAGCCAAAGGATTGGCCTAGTGTATCGCAGAACAATGATTATTACAGTAGAACATCGGTTATTCTATCTACGCACCTCTTCGCATTTGCGTGGTTATAGCGTTAGTTTCGACCATTACTATAGACAGTGTGGATACGAGGGCATCATGTTTACAAGGCTATATGGACTCCCTAAGGAGCGACAGACGGCTTTTTCCAACAATGCGTGCAGTTGCCTACGATGCGCAAGCTGCGTAAAACTTGTTCTAATTAAGTGAATTTACTTGTCAGCGCCGGTTCGGATAATCGAGAGTTCGGATTATCGCGGTTCGGTTCTACTGTATACGCATGAAGGATGGGTGTGGTTTCCTGTTTGTCCGTCATAAGAGGCACTTTTGTACAGGGTTGATCAGCTGGGAGCACGTGGCTTGTCCGCTGTCCGGAATCAAGAGGCGTCCGCTCGTGGGAGGTTGACTTAACACTAGTTGTATTGTAGTTTCAATCCGTGCCATAGCCAGTGTCCGTTATAGAGAGGTGGTCCGCTCGTGGGAGGGTCCGTTATGGGAGGTTCCACTGTAATAGGTGTAGCTATCACCGCCTAATGGGCTAACTGCAGCCATGAAGTTCAGGGCCATGTGCTTATACATGGGATATGTATTTCTTGGAAATTGTCCAGTACATATATTAGAGTTTTAGTGAGGGATATACCACATGATAATGCTAATGGCATGTTAATGCAAGCCCCATGACTTTTCCGAATGACACAGGCCACCATATGCACAATGCAGTAATACTGTTTGGACCACTACTGTTTGTGTGAATAGTATTAGTACCAGTCTAGTCCACCACATGGAATATAATAATTGTATTTCAACATGTGTCCCTGTCGTTCAACTTGATTTGATCACACATGTTCACTATGGCATTCACCCACATCAAAAACACCTCTGTCTCGTGCATGCCAGCTTAGTAATTGGTTTCAGAGCCTGTAGTTATTGAAACATTCTCCGTATATGGCCATGTAGTAAATGTATGCTCACATTTACACCAATTACATGCCAATACTATATCTACATGCCAGCCCATATGTATGTAGGTATATCAAAGAGTCTTGTACATTCTTCTCTACTTTAAACTGGTGCTCTTCCTGTTTAGCTAGTTAGTAAACTATTGCCCAACATTCGACAGAAACCACACTGTCCTCAATGGATTCACAACTCAGAGAGGCAGAGAGCCTGGGGGGGGCAGGGGGGACTTGAGCCCCCCCCTCACTTTTTGAACAGGGGGGGCTGAGCCCCCCAAAATTGGAGGATGTAAATGGGACAAATGTATATGATAGCTAGATAGACTATGCAGGATGTATTCAGGACGAATGTGTGTTTAAGATAAACTACCCACTCCATGAACACTGAGCCCCCCCACTTTTGACATGCCGTCTCTGCCTCTGCAACTGGTGTCGGTGAGTTAGCTATACTCAGCTGGCTGAGACAGATTTCACACACCCATATAGGAAGGTGTTTAGGTGTGTGTGTGTACTTGTGTGTTGTACCTCAATTAGTGTGTTTGATACCAAACCATTCATTACATGCAGGCGGACAATTATCAGCATACTGTCTGCTACTGATGCATCGCATTTCTACACATACAGTGGATGGATACATGTGCATAGAATAGAGAAAGGTGTTCTAATTTCAGTGGACCTTAGAGGGATGTAATGTTGACCCACTTCAAGGCCGTAGACAAGTGGGTGCTTGGGGGTGCTGAAGCATCCCCAAATATTTCAGAGCTCAACTTGTCACAGTAGCATCAGAGGGTGTTGTGTAGAGTGAAAGTCGTGGTATACTTGCGTACACAAGCAAAGTGTACTGTCTAAGCACCCCAAACAAGCAAAGTTGTCTACGGCCTTGCACTTTCAAGATAAAGAGCCGTAAAATGATAGCTATGATTCACTCTTACACAGCCACAGTTTCTCTTTTAAACTGTATATATGATAGACACCAATGACATGTTTGTGCTACTGGCTGATGTAGTATTCAATGTAGGAGGAAGGCAACCGACGATTTCATAGTATACTGATAGTGATATATCACCCAGGTTCACCCACACACACTTCTGTGATGTGGATTTTCAACAGAGTCCAGACAGCTGCACGTGTGAAACGTGCCCTGCCTACAGTCATTCAGTAATAACCTGACCATATGTACATATGGCCTGTGGCTTCAAAATAGCAGTGATATTGTGTAATTCTCAGGAATCTTGATATACATAAAAGAGAGGTGATTATTGAACGAATATATAGTCTTACCACCTGTTTGTGTCTATGCACGCGGATGCAATAGTAGCAATTTCAATGGGTTGTCAAGGTTACCACAATCCAATGGTTGTGACACATTCTTTAAATGTGTGGAGCATATTGCCTTGACTCCAGCCCCAACACAGAGTGGCTCTAGGCAGAGACTGGACTTGAACACATTATACCAGCAAAGGCATAGGTAGACAGGGCATAGCATTGGGACTCCATAATCTGTACATCTTCTGTAGAAAAGGCCCTGAAGATGCTTAAACACTGTGTTGATGCTTCTAATATGCTATGTTAGTTGGTCCCATTTGAAATGTGATTAACTGCATGAATAGTACTGGTATTAGTACAAGTCTACTGCACTACTAATTAATTGTGTCTGCATTTATTTCCTCCTCTTGAATCGAGAATTGTACTCACTGCAGAGAATGAGGGAGGGAAGGAGTGAGAAAAGGAGGGAGGGAGGGAGGGAGGGAGAGAGAGAGAGGGGGGGAGGGGAGAGGGAGGGAGAGAGAAAAGGGGAGGGAGGGACGAAGAGAGAGAGAGAGAGAGGGCGAGGGAGAAAGAGGGAGAGGGGAGGGAGAGAGGGAGGGAGTTAAGGAGGAATAAGGTGACAGGCATACTCAACGTAGTGAACCAGTCACCATGGGAAGCTAGTTTATGTACCCCACCATATATCCCAGTATTACACTAGTCTGGCATAGCCACACCCTCTCATAAACAAGAGAGGGTGTGGTCTACATAGCGTCATTCCCTGTGGAATGTTTGGTTACGTAACAGTTTTCTTAACTTATTACGTCAAAAAATGAATATCACGTCATGACATGAAACCGTGCAGTAATAGTGTATGTGTGTACACAGCAGCAAGTCTCAAGATGTCAGGAAATGGGGCTGTGGGCGGTTTCAGGGAAACCCACAAATTTGTGTGTGTGTGTGTGTGTGTGTGTGTGTGTGTGTGTGTGTGTGTGTGTGTGTGTGTGTGTGTGTGTGTGTGTGTGTGTGTGTGTGTGTGTGTGTGTGTGTGTGTGTGTGTGTGTGTGTGTGTGTCCATATCTGCTGGGATCAGACTAATGACAACAGATCAGACCACACTAGCTACAAACTATGGAAATGTTCCACTAATATTTGAACACGCCATGTATGTACATATACAGCTTACTCTTCTCAGCTTTCCACCTTCATGTTCCTTCTAACTCTCCTCATCCTTTACAGAGCCTAGAGGAGGCTCGTACATGAAGTCAAGTGGATTTGCTTTCCCCAGCAGCTCTTTACTGTAGATTTCTTGCTCCTTTAGAGAGATAATTTATATTTTTAACAGGAAATGTCCCATCAGTAGCCTTAGCTGGTCTTTCTGGGAGTCCATGTCCTGCATACATGAGACAGAAATTTTAACAAACTTGTCGAAATTGAATGAATAGCACTAAAGTGCAAACCCTCGGCGCTATTTTTTTTTTGCAACATTATTTCAATGCATTGTTGCACTGAAGACACTACTGTGTTTACATTTGTCTTCTTTAAAGTTACTTGTTTCAGACAACTCACAGACTCATAGTGGATTGAACTCGAACGTTATGCGCATGCTATTTCAAAAAGTGTGCAATTTTTGTAATCAAAAGTATATATTTGATACACAGCCTCACCTGGCAGAGAGGTGAGGGGGAAGGAATGATGTCAGAATGACTCATATACCACCTATGTTTCGTGCATGCCAGCTCAGCATGTGGTTTCAGAACCTGCGCAGTCAGTGAAACATTCTCCAGTATATGGCTATGGTACATACTGTGGATTATGGTCCTTACATTGGGTAATAAACATGTGGTGTAATAAACATGTACATATAAGGTGGTGTATATGTAAAGCATATGAATGCAAAAGATGTTCTCTTTATTAATATATATCATGTCTTTAAACCGTAAGTGTTATTATTATTAACACAGTATGAATACTACACAAAGTTCAGTAGGTAGAATAACAATGAAGTGGTTCTCTGCAGGCATGATCAGTCTCTGCCAGGCATCATGGCCATGGGTGGATTGTCAAAAGGATCCAGCAACATTATCTCGCGGCACGCCGTGGCCAAGACGGAATCACAAGCAAACTGTGTGCGGAGATGTGAAAGTATGTATATATACATTGATTTGATAGGAGGCTATGTAGTGCTATATAGAACAGTGAGAAGGTAATATCACAGACACTAGAGCACAAGGGTAAGTTCTCTGATGCTTTTAATGTGTGACATTTAGTTACAAAATGTCAACTGAAGTCTCACTCTAGTGTATCACAGCCTAAAATAATAGGGGAGGGTGAGGGGACTACACTCAATGGAGTTAGGGTCATGTACCTGGAAGAAGGCACAGAACTCAAGGATATCCGGATCAATTTCAGCTATCTGTAATGGAGCAGCTACAGGCAGAGAGAGAGAGCATACATGTTCACCTCTTATAAACAAGCACCAAATGCTCATTGTGCTTACCCTCTATGCGTATTACAAATCGGCATACTGAACTTGGCTGTATTTCAGGATAGATGACACCAATCTGTGTGAAGGAGAGACATTCATCAATGTGTGCGTGGCTATCAGTGTAAATTTGTCAACAAAAGAATATGAAAATTCTGGGGGGAGGGGGGGTTACAGCATGTTAGTTTAGGGTCAAGCTCCCATAGCATCAAAAATGGCTTACCTCAGAATGAAATATTGGGGTATTGCAAATTATTGAGGGAGCTTCGACCACATGCCCCCTTCCCTATGCCTATATCCTGCTATTTAATACCTTTCCTTGTGTACTCACCTGACTGTCCACTCGAATACTTTTCGGAATCGCAGGGCCTCCTGCTCCTACAAATTTATACAAAACCGCAATAATATAAAATTTCACATCATTTTGCCTAATTCCTTATGCAAAGTATCACATCACTTAGCCTAACTATCTTCTTTGTAAAGAAGTACATTAACACACAGAGACACATACACACAAGCTGGACCACTTCTCCCCACGTAGATGTTCAGTAACTACATGTATTCACTCCACATTACTGAACGTTAACTAGTCACCCTGCATTGGAAATGGTCTGGGGTCCAAGCCCTGAGCTTCAAGCTCATCAATAATGACATAGCCAGACACCCACTGCTCATCAATGTATTCGTAAAGGGACTCAGCAATTAGTTGTGCTTCAATATCTTGCTCCAACTGCAAGGGAATGACAGACACATGAAATGAAATCAATTTTGCTCTAACTAGAGTATTTAGACCTTCATGCATGCCAGTTGAAGCATTCTGTTGCATATGTTCATTGTATACTCTTAACGTATCAGAGAGTCAGTAACTAAGGAGATGACTGTAACATGTTCAGAACTTGAAAGTGAAGAAGTAAAGTTCATTTTGTCTCCCAGCACGGTTATCACTGAAGATAATATAGTCATACTTACATATTCTTCTTCATGTGTCGCCATATCTGGAGGAGGACCATCACTTATACGGGGCGTCCACTTAAGTATGGCATTTCTTCTTCTTGAACTAGTTAAAAAGATGTCAATAAACCCTGTAGAGTAAGTATACAGTGATAGACAATATATATATCCTTTGAAGGAGTAGCTAACGCAGGTGAAAGAGTAGCTAATGCAGGCTACAAGTAGCTAATGCAGACCTTGTATATGCAGTAAGACAGGAGATGATGGGATGCAACTATGATATGGGTAACCTTCTCCCTACATCATTTAGGGTTACACCTGGGGGTTATTGTAGCATGCCCTCATCTCCTGCCTTGCTGCATATATACTGCCCTTGTTTCTCTGATTTTTGGCACTGCCATTCCTACATCCATTCCTTCTCTGTTTTCTGGTACCTACATGGGTTACATACAACTGTGCTCACCTGGGCCTGTAAAGGTGATTTCAGTAGCTCCTGTAGTGTCTCCTGCCTGACGAGTTGCATTACCAACGTAAGTGCGAGTTCCGTACAGATCGTTGGAGGTGCTTAGGCAGTGGACCAAACGTTCGAAGATTGTACCATTGGGAAACACAATACGAAGGTGACTGTGTCAAAGAAGGAGGAGGTGGAATAAGGGGACAGTTACAGCTATTAGTAGAGATGATCAAATCAGTGTTGGTTAAATGCATATTCATTATGACAACTTCGTGAGCTATGAGCAGAGAGGTGTGTGCATCATTATACTAGGATGCGCATGCCTCGCACCATGAAGCGTGGCATGTCATGGAAGATACTGTGCAAACAATATTTCTAAATGTTACTCCAAGGAAATTCCTAATGCGTGACACCACGTACATACGTATGTACACATGGGCCAAGATATGGACCCACATACATAATTGTGTCACAAATAAACACAGTGTGACTCTTAGTTGGATTAACATACTGGTTTCTGTAAGTAATTCTGGTACCCTCAGGGAGGTCAAAAAAGTAGCGTATACCCCTCTTATTCCTGTCGAGCGTCTTGTCTTCCATTTCTGCTTTAGCTTCCTCTATTGCATGCTCTGCTTCCTTTAGCTGGAGAATAAGGGTGCATCAATTTACTGGCTTGAACTGGACTATATACTGACTCCTAATGTGCATACACATATATGTGCCATGCATACACAGATGTATAACTCGATGTGTTTCGAAACGCGCTACTACTATATACGCGCTTGTGAAGGTAACAGTTATAATAGTAGCCCCACCTCTTTATTGAGTGCCTGGCAAATTACATAACGCACGCACATACGTATCCCCGCCCCCCAACTCCGAACTGCTGCCGCCGCCTCTGTATAACGTAGCATCACTGGAGTTAGAACTTCACTTCAAAACATGGTCAATGAATGCTACATGTGCAGAGTAGCAGCTACTATATTCATTGTAGTATATTGACATCCTGTCCATATTTTGTGAGGAGTTTTGTGTTTTGTATTTGTAAGGCGTATGGTGGAAAGTGAACTTTTTTGTTCATGCTAAAAAATATACTTTTGTAGCATAAGGTTGGTTATGCACCTATATGTGTTCATTTTAAACTTATTAAACATGTTCTCATTTAAATAAGAAAACAATTTTTCAACTTGTACCACCCCTAAATAGAAAAATGGCCCACACTTTCCAAATGTGCCGGAGACATGCTTCCTGCAAGTGTAGGAAATTCTGAAAAATGTGTAGGAAATATTCCTGTAACGATTTAAATATTCCTGCAAAATGCAAATGTGCCGGAAGAATGGAACACATGGTAGAATATTCCTGTACGTGTAGGAAAAAAAAGAAGTTGTATTAAAAAGGGCAGGAATTCTTCCTACATGTGCAGGAAGCATAGTTCTGGCACATCTGCAAATGTGTAGGAAACTTTTGTATGAAGTGGTACCATCTTTTTAAATTTATGCCTCAACTTGAAAAAAAGTTTTCTTATTTATATGAGAATATGTTATTACATACCTTTTCCCTTTTATTACGCATATTTTCATACGACATGGCATTCTCTTCAGCACTTCTCTTATGTGGTTGAACTGTAACATTGACCTGTAGTGTACAGAGTGACATTCAGAGTGTTATTTTTATGTAGTAACTACCATTGGGCAGGTAGGGCAGTTGCCCCACCACTTTTCGATGGATCAAAGATAGAATGGCCAACTCTACAGAATCCTAATGTACTCACTACCACTCAAATAGAATCAGATTAGTAACTATTTATCATATACACATGCTGACGATACTGTAGCGTAGCACAGTTATAGAGTAGGCTTATTATTGTGTAGCCTGGGAACGAGGCTAGTTATAGCCAGTTATGCCCCCACCCTATCATTCTAACACTGATTAACAGGCTATATAGTAGATGGAATCTAGGACTCACTAACAAATTCCAACTACCTCATCCCTCAGCATGTACAGTGGTGGAATTCAGCACACAATGAGAGATTTAGGTAGACATATTTTCACACCAAGTGTGGACACACCGTGAAAAAAAGTAGAAACTTCTTCACAAAAGGAAGTATGAAGGATGTATGGATGGTATATAGTGCCAAAATCATAGAACAAGGTGAGGTACGCAGGCAAATTAATGAAGGGTATAGGATTACATGGACCAATGTAATAATGTGAAACACCATATTCCTAATCTGTATTTGAAGGTGTTATGTGTTTTATTGTTGCATGCTATCTTTGCCTCCATACAGCACCTTGCAATTGCTCTACCATCCCTCAATGTATATCCGTCAGTATATTCTACTCAGTTACAGTAATTGCATACATCATACACTTATGGCCACAGCTATGTACCCTTGAAAACGGTCGCAAAATATCATCCACAAAATCAGGATCCCAATCTCGGAAAAACGTGTAGGACACACATCCAGGAGCATTGTAGTAGAGAACAGGATTGATGCAAGTAGCACGCAGTGTAAATCCAACATTCTGTAGATATATAACCATGCATATAGGTTGGAAATCATGAATATGTCAGTTCCTTAAAACATTTCTCACCAACAGAGGCTGGCTAATATGTATCTAACTTTGTTTGTGCCTCATACCACTTGTACATGCATAAAAACATTAATTATAAAAAAGCCTGTATCTCATAAGGACATCCCTGCCTTCCTCACAGTATGATTAAATATCAAATCGTTATGAGTATTTTTTGCAACAATATATACCACCACCATTATAGACCAGCAGTAGGACTAGTTGGGTTCACTCCACTAGTCAAATACAAGTCAGAAGTTCAGGGACTAAACCTACCGGTCCATTTTCATTTGAACAGAAGTCAATAGTAGCCCTTCCATCTTTCAAAAAGATACCACGTCCACCATTGTAAAGGTATGAGTCTTCAAGATCAGCTTGTCTACACAGGGGTCCAGTGTTACCACGAGATGTATTGACAGTCACAGAGTCACGTTGGCTGAATAATATTTAATATGCAGGAGTAAGGTTTCTAAGTGGGATGGCATTGCCAAAAATCAGAAAAACAAGTGCAGGTTATATATGATGGCAAGTAACTAAACCAAACCACTGACTCCATGACAACTATCATTTGGAAAGAAAGATAGGACAGCACAATGTGCACAACAGAAAGGCAAGGCAAATGAACACAACTAAACCAAGGTATTCATTTTTTAACCAAATGAGCTCCCTAGAGTGGGTTCAAATGCACTACATTAAATCCACATCACTTATTGATACACCATGTGTAAAATTACTTCAGATGACTACATATTCAGATGAACTATGTGTATAAAGGGAGTCCAGAAAATTATCACTTACTTTGTATGGCATTCAAAATATGCTATGGGAGACTTTAGGACAAATAAGACACTATTTCTTCCTGCAATTGCTGGAAAATGGATCATTATGCCTACGGCACATGTAGGAATTTTTTTCTAGTAGTTTTCTAGTTGCACATTTGCTGTATTTCATGATTTGCTCCACATAATTTCAGCATGATGGCATGATGGCATCTGTTGCATACAGAGAGAACAGCAACTTACGCTAATGGTCCAAAGCACCCCTGCAGCTGTAAGTTTTGCAAAGTGAGGTGGAGATAATGACCTTCCGGACACTGTACTTTATACGTCTCAAACATGAATTCGTTGTACCCTTGTCCTGTGCAATTAACATAAAATAATCACAGGGGCTTTGGAATTAAAAAGATGTTTTAAAACCTGCATGTTCACAATATATTACCATAGTAGGCCTTGGTTTGGGTGATGTACCATGATCGTCCGGATAGAAACGGACTGTTTACACTCATGTTGCAGCGTGGCATATTTGCACCACTACAGTTCACTGTGCCGGGACCGGCAAGTCGAGGGAAGTGGTACGTATGACCTCCACTGCACAGGCAGATAATGATTCAGTGATAACTAGTAACACGTGAAAAATTACGATTGGCTATTAGTTATAATGTTGTCTATATAATGTTTAATCAAACCTCGTTCCATCTGGTACTTCGATAAAATTACACTCGTCTACTCTCTCTCGGTTGGCGAGTGCACATGCCGCTAGACAAAACACTGCCAGTACGGCGCGTCTCCACATTCTTGTGGCGCGCGGACGGTCTTCAGGTGCGCGAGATGAGGAAATGGCAATGAACTCTGCGAGAAACACAGAGACGGAAAAGTGAGAAAGAAAAGACGGTATACTCCGGCCGCGCTCAAATTGAGACAATGCGCGCGCCTCTTGCGCAGATAAAAGCTTTTTGTTAGGAGTAGGTGATCTGCGCAATCCCAAAAGACATACCACGCCTTACGGAAGACACGACGTGCTCGGACGGTTTGAGATGTGTAGGAGCTTATAAACTAGCAATCGCTAGTTTAGTTGAGCGCATATATATAGCTATCCTCATAAGAATGTGTGTATTAGTCACACTCAGGAATGACGATGACACGCTTAGGAATTTGTAAGCTTACTTAACCTCAGAGGAGAGCTTGACGTGTACAGACTCAGACTTTTATACCTGAATGTGGCCAGCGCCAGCGCGAAGATCTGCGCATGCGCATTTCTGCAGTTACGCATGCGTACATCAATAGTGAGCCAGTTATACAAGTGCCACGTTCTCAGTACGTCTATCTCTGTCATATATATCTATAGACTTGTCTACGTTTGTAGTTGCCACCTAGTAACTCATCTAGGTACAGACACATCCAGCATCTATATATAACATGGAATGAAATATTGACTTATATTAGAGACATGCTTCCATGGACTTTATATACATCCCTTTGTACATATTTATCACTGTACTTATATAACTCCAGGGTCATTTAATACTTATCTGTTATTCAAGAAAGCTTGCTATTTAGATAAGGACTGCACATTCTTGAAACCATAGATAATATAGACACGTGTCTATATTATCTATGTTGAAACTAAATCTAACTGAGATTTCACACCTCTGGTAGTTATTTCAAAAAGGTCCAACCCTGTAATTATAGTGTAACCTTATTTGATATGCAAGTATATATTAATGTGGGTAGTGTACTGCTCCTCCAAAGCATGTGAAACCTTATCCTGCCAGAACACTGCTAATTTCACTGGAAACAATTTACTCCTTACACCCTTCTCTATACACACATGACAATGGTTGCAATTAACCTCCCGTTATAGCATTTAAATTGGGAAAACCTACAGAGGGAATGTCAGTGGGGGTACATGTATGACTTGAATGAAACTGTTTACAGTCATCAGTCAATTTCCATTCACTGTAGTCTGGGTGTATACGTCAACTGGCCAACAGTGGCCAAGAAGTAAGAACCTTAACGTATAGCTCTCTCTGTACACCTGCATGCCCACACATACATGCACGAGCATATGTCTACGTGATTAACTCAGTAAGCATTGTACACAAGTTCATGGAGTATGCGTTATTGCAAGTTATGACTTCCAAGCTGATTCCTTGCCAAAACAGAAGGCTGAGTCAGTGAGCTGTTCTGTAACTATTCTTTGGCATCAGTACATATAGTCTACATATGGTATTGAGTTAGCAAGAGTTACATATATAGCTTCGAGGTGTGGGTCTGGTCAACTATAATGCTGGATGTATATAAACAACAGAAGTGGTTGCTTTGGTGAAATAGAGCTAGAGAGCTACTACATTGGAACTTTTCTGGAGGCAAGCTGTATAGTGTGGTGAAAGGACATAGCTATCAAGCAGTACCGGCAATAGAGAGAAACTGATAATCTTGTACTGGAGCTTTGTTGAGCTATTGAAGAGCTTACTGAGGTGAAAGCAGAGTGGGTCTGTTCTCCAGAACATACCTGGTTGAGCTAGGATATTATACAAGTCACAGCAGAGAGAAGCTGCTCTATTATAGGCTATAAAAACTGTGCAGAAGAAGAGATATCTTGCTGGTTACAGATCTTGCAGTAAGTTTGATGGTAAGTTGACAACATGCACTGCGTTTAATTCACCACTGCCTGCAATACACTGCATCTGTTGTTCAAAATATTATTATAACTCCATCTGTTGCAGACATGGGCTTACTACAGATGATGAAAGAGTGGTTATTTCTATGTATATTTATGTACCACATCTCCAAAATCACTACATCTACTGATGAAGTCGATGTATCTTCTGTGATAACAGAATGCTTTAATATCATCCCCAGATTTCCAGGCATCAAGTAAGTAATTTACTCTCATCACAAAAATGTATATAACTGTAACATTCTTGACTTCTGAGGTGTTTATATGTTTAGACTGATGGGTATGATGATATCATCCCTACATAGAGAGACAGTGATATATAATGGGTATTTACAAAATCCATGAAATCCATTTAATTCTTGGGTACACAACTAAATGCATACTGCATATATATAACTTTTGTTAACAGCCATTAAATTATTAGCCCTACTTTATGGTTTTTACCACCTTGAAAATGTAATCTGTCATTCATTTCTTAATTGTTGTAATGTCCTGCTATTAATACAATGGTGCTGTGATTAGCCATAATATCTAGTAATTATATTTTCCACAGACTATATCACATGGTATGGTAGTATAGTGTGTATATAGGGATTGCTATTGTCTATATCGCCATTGAAAACCATGCATATCACACAGTACAGTAGTATTGTGTATCACACAGTTACAGTAGTAATGTGTACATAGGGATTGCTATGGTCTATCCCCATTGAAAACATGAAAAGCATGTTGCTATGCTACAAAGTAGTAAAAGATGATTTGCCTGAGAATTCAAATGTGATGTCATAATGATTTGTAGAGTTGACCCAATGTGGACAAAATGAACAGGTTACTATAGAGATGTCAGCAAGTCCATTGTAATGACAACATTTAGTGATTGGCCATGTGCTGTGTTTTTGGGAGTCGACCAGTCAAAACTATGAGCAAACACAAAAGCTACTCTTTTGGAGAGCTGCCACGCGTGCATGTGATTGCACCATCATTGAATGCAGAGTATGCCCACTATCCTAGGCAACTAAGTAGCACAGCATGACGAGTTGATGAGTTGATAGTGTGGCATGTCTACATATACTGTCAAGTGCCAAATTTAATTGTGGATTGTGAGTGTCAAGTGTACATTCATGTTGTGATGTCACTAGTATAATTGGTGCACATTCTCTCTCTCTCTCTCTCTCTCTCTCTCTCTCTCTCTCTCTCTCTCTCTCTCTCTCTCTCTCTCTGCTCTCAGTCAGCTATCCTGCTATAGGACAAATATCCGTGAAATTGGTCAATTTCAAACATGCCAAGCATCATTTGTTCGAACACAGAACATTGCAGTAGCAAGTGAGTTACCGACACATTTCCCACACAGAATGATGTGCACCAACTGTTTCTCATTAGCTAATCGTGTTAGTCTAAACATCTCTCAGTAAAACTGTTGGCACACATAACAGGGGATGATTCTGGCTAGCCTGGAAGCCAAGTTTTGCATGAGGTACAATGGCCTCCTTTAAACAGAGTCCCTGGTCTGAGCCAAAACCACTAGAACTGAAATAGGGATAGGCAAATATGGTTCGGTAGTATTCTGTCCAACTGGGTCCTTGCCAAAAATTATATATGTTAATGATTTCTAAAAAACAACAATTTCTATAGCAATTTGATCAATTATACACTTAACACTATTTGTAACTTAGAATCTATTACAATTGTGTGTGTACATGCAAGCATGTGTGTATGAATGTGTAACCATGTATACTGAGTGTCATAGTTCTTCCATCTTATATGTACTCAGCTCGGTCTGAGAACTACACCATCTTCTATGCCCATACACCAGGGAGACTGAGAGGTCGATCATATAACAACAGGTGTGGTGAATTAGTAATACAATATGGTATATATGCAACAAGCAGTGGCGTCCCTCTCCCCTTAAAGTTAGAAATAGTCCCTCTATCATCTCTACGTCTCGTCGCTTTCTTCTTCCTCTCGTGTTCGCTCTTCTCCTTCTCTCTTCTCTCTCCCTTTCCTTTCCCCTCTCCTCTTCACCTCTCCCCCTCTCTTCCTTTCCTCCTCTCCCCATCTCCACCACCCTCTCTCGTATCTCAGACTGCTTTGTCGTTGGAATATTCAATGCCCCTCAAATCAGCTCATGTACTTGGACTTTGACGAACATAACATTGAACCTGAAGCTGAGAGTCGATTTTTCACAGTGAGCCAACATGTAATACCAATTCTAAGCAATCTACTTTTGCTAGAGAGGCTATGAAAATCTATGCAAGAGCTTATAAAATGTTTTAGAATTTAACAAGTTGGAATTATGATCTATTACTGTAGAATCCTGTGTGTGTGGACTACCTGAGGAGTTTTCGAGACTTTGGGACTCAGACTACGTGTGGATTCAGAAACTCCTTTGCTGATCTTGAGCCCACCAGGCTGTTAGTTGAATTCAGATCTAACAGACGGTTAGTGGTTGACTAAATCAACTTAGCTCGACTGTATACACATAAGCTATGTACACTATATATTGATAAACATGATAGCCCCAACATTGTAAGTGAGACTAGGAAAGGCCTGGGCAGACACTAGTACAAACATATATATTATTAATTCACTGATTTGGCAGCTCTTCCTTCAATCATCACTTAATAAAGAATATATTGTTGGTGTATCTATTTGTCTAAGAATCTGATCCTTCTCCGAAAGTGTGTTTTTGCTGATCCTATAAATAAGGATTTGTTTTTATAGTATGTAAACAAGTAGTATTTTTGTTTGAAAAACAGCCCTTACTCGTAACTGCAACTATGCTGTTTAGTAGACATTGACGGCCGGGATCAAGTCCCTCCCAGTTAATTGTGATTATGTGGGGCTGCACCCAGTGCATGAAAACTTGCTCAATTTTGTATGCATGTGTAGCACCTCCCACACTACTGGTACTGTAGCCGACAGTTTTTAACTAGTCATACAACTTAGCTCTAGCTTAAGTTTTGGTCAGTCTATCTGCTATATAACTACTCTTACAACATACACACACCTTATATATATATATATATATATCATATCTGCCATGTGGGCTCTAGCCTATTACACATGCTCATAGGCACACAAAAAATCTGTCTTATATCACACATGAAGCTGAGAAGCCCTCTAGTATCACTGTATGGGATATGTATGCAGTGTGTGAGTGTGTTGGTGTATCAACATAATCATTTTGTGTGCATACAATTGACACAAACACGCAAATTCATCTGTATATGCAGTATATGTAAAAACTTCTACCTGTGCATTGGTACCATACCATTTAATACAACAATTTTGACCTTTGAACTCAGGGTTTACTTAAGTTTCCACTATTATTTTGTGTGCCTATTAAAAGTCCATGAATAATTTTGTGTGACATATAGGATTCGATTTCCCGGCTTCAATCTTCGTGTAGTGTGTTTCAACCCCAACTTACAAGACATACAAGGTTGTACAGCTACTCCCATCAACCAACTCTCGAATACCCTCTCAGGGAGGAAAAAGAGAAACACTGATATAGTGATGGACCATCAGTCCTTCTCCAGTACTGTAGATATATCGAAACAAGAGGAGCTAATGGACGAATTCATTAAGAAAGTCACACCTAATGCAGAGCAGGTACAAATATAAGAGACAATTGCAAAAGATCCACTGCATTCTCTTGCTTTCCCCTTTGTGAAAATTGTATATAGTGTGTGACAATTCTTGACAGAAGATGGACAAGACACATACATGTTGTAGTGACTTTCCTCAGTCACAGAACTATAGCACGCTCAGTGCTTAGTGGGACAACTTTTATTCTTGAGCTCATACATATACGTGTGTCGATTGCCTCTTACACAACCGCTTATATATGAGTAGTGATCACATGACTACTACATAAGATGACGTGCCATTACATAACAATATAGGCCTATTACAAAACTTACTCATGCATATACCAAACACTACCTTTATCCATTGAGGAATTCGATATACTTTATACACATTAACAATAAAATGGGAAGTGGATAGTTAATCATGTCCATTTTAATCCTCTCAGAACAACACCTTTCGTGGAAAAAGATCAAGTATGACAACAGTTCATGTTGCTCCTAATTTCCACATCTACTACATGGCCAGAAGCAAAATGGTCATTGTAAGTTACACACCACAAGTCTAGTATTAGGCTGGGCAAAGTTATATCCATCACTCTATTCTGCAATCTCTCAACTGGCCTTCACCCCATTCATAATGATTGCCTGTCTGCTTGCAGATGAGAAAGTTGATGGTGATAAACAAGTAGTAAACTTTGCCTGGATTAATGACGAATTTTACAACTTCAGTAATTTTATTCTTACGTAGGTGCTTGGGAGAGGCCGATTGAAGAACATATTTCGAGGCATCACTTCCATGTACACCTACAACCAGTTTGAGGGTGTTCGGAGATTTGATTCTTATCAATCATCTACTTCTTCATTTCGTGGCTTCGGTCAGTAATGTATGCGCCGAATCTTCGCTGCGCCGCCACTGCGCATGCGCAGTTACTCACCGTGTGACCTTTGAACTTGTTTATATCTGGGTGTGCTGTTCACTATGCAGCTAGATATATATCTTCTCTACAGGACTGTTGTCTGTAATTGGCAATATCTGCTACTACTATGTATTTGGTGTAGACACTAAGGTATGTGTTTAAGTACATTGATATGTGAGAGTAAGGGAACAAGACCATATTAAGGGGAAAGGAGGATAGTATAGTAGGATCTCAGCTTACCCTCTGACTCGATAGTACTTTTCACCATTCCCTATTAGTTCATGCCAACAGCTGAGGAGGAATGGGTGATTCGATCTTTTCTGACTGTCCAGCAAGCGTTTGTAAAAGACACTGACTTTATCATTGAGGAAGATGATGGTATATACAGTAGCATGAGACTGTAGAAACCTGTTTTGCAGTTGGAGACATAGCGATACATGTTTGTTATTTATAAAAGCAAACTGCTATTTCTTGCTCCCTACAGCCACTCCAACAGAACCTCCGACAACTGTCACTGGATATCCACCTATCTATCCAGGCCCAACTGGACCCCCTGGGTCTCCTGGGCCCCCTGGGTCTCCTGGTTCCCCTGGATCTCCTGGGTCCCATGGATCTCCTGGATCTCCTGGGTCCCCCGGATCTCCTGGGTCCCCCGGATCTCCTGGTTCTCCTGGATCTCCTGGGTCCCCCGGATCTCCCGGTTCCCCTGGATCTCCTGGGTCCCCTGGATCCTCAGGAGTCCGTAGAATCCAAAGAATGCAAGTTGCCAAACCACCTCCATCGTTGCCTGACACAACATCTGAAGGAACTTCAACACACAAATCAACTAGTATGACAGTATTCCATGCATATCTAATGTACCTTATAAGGAAGGTTCATATTATTATGGAGGTTATTAGTGCCCTTAAAACTAGTCCTGTTGTTGTTTTCTTGAACCTGATATTAGTTGTACCTGATATGTATCTCAAGTTACTGTTTTGTCCACTCCAGTTAGCATCCCTATATATCTCAATGATTATTGACCACTTGGAATGCTATTGATAGGCAGTTACCATTGTAGCAATTCCTATCATTAACCAGCAATTATATACATCAATGCACTCATAATTTGTAGGTTATCCGTGCCACAGGAGTAATAGCCCCCCCATTCATGCGTAAACAGTTCTCACGCTCTTCTATTAAACTATTAGTATAACCACTGGAGAATCGTAGCGTCGGTTCCCAGGCCTTTCGCGTTGCGTAATTTGATTGTGCGGGGGAGGGAAACATTTGAAATTTCACACAACGGGGAAGGCCTGGGAACTGAGCCTAGGAGAATCGATCAATCCATCATGTGTTTTGTGCATTCTTCTCATCCTGGGAAGGTGTTTATGGAATACACTCTACTATGTAAACAAAACTCTTACAATCTCTCCATTTGAAATCTTAGTAATCAAGTTTCCTACAGGTAATATCTAGATGTACATACTCTACACAATTGGTAGCAAATTCACACAGTCCATACTGAGCCCTCAGAATGCATGCGATAATTATCAAAGTATGAAAATCCTAATAACAATTATTAGAGCTTCATAATTATGTATTCTCACGGGAATCATGACATTACCACATAGTTATGTACATACATACCATAGGCTAATAGTGGAATTTTTTAAGTGGTTACACTAGGGCAGTAACTATGGTGGAAAAATGTCTGTGACCTCAATTTTGGAGGAGGGGGAAGGGATTTCTTCCAAGTAATGAGACTAGCATAATGTATTGTATTATGTCCGTGAATTAATTCACAGTCACATTAATGCAATATTTGCATGAAGTATGTGGTTTTGCTACTGGGTGGGCTTATTGTCAAGATGGTTATTATCTGATTCTTTAGAGAAGGGACGAAGTCACCACACCTTGCGATCAAAGAAGACAAGAAAGTCTACCAGGTCGCATCCTAGGACAAGAGGTTAGTGCTTTGTGTCATCTTTGACAGGTATTGTGTGAGATAGCCAGGTTTCATACAAATGAGGTTAGTGATTAGCATAGTGTCCATGCCCTCTCCTCGAAGAGTATCATGTTAGCTAGCACAGAAGAGAATATCCTTAGTTGGCCTGGTAATGGATATAGCAAAGTTCAATTGGTGACTCAGGGTTGAAGACTGACTGGGAGTTGTGGCTCAGTGGTTAGTGCACTGGATTTCCAGTTCAATTCCAGTGGAGGTCAGTCTTCCTGCTCTCTCTCTTCAGCCTGAGTCACCAATTAAACTTTGCTATAGCACAGAAGAGCTTTTGGGGAGATGATATTTCCTCAGGAAATTCAGGTCCTATATATTCACCTTGCTTCTGGAGCCCAGAAGGCTTGTTGTACATGTGATAAGGGATTGAGGGAGGTGAAATTTGAAGTGGGCGGAGTCTCAAGGTGTCCCCAAAATCTGAGATCTGTAGCCTGTAGGAGCCCCTCCCAACAGTCAATATACTATCGTGTGACTCACAACCTGTACACATGCACACTTATTAGGGCAGTTATGGTCAGCATTTGAAATATTTGATGCATGCATATTATAGGCAAAATACAGACATTCTTTGCCTTTTCCTACGAACAATGTATCTTTTATTTCTCATGAGAGAATGCTCAGACTGGAATTTTATATTTTACTCTTTTTACCTCGTAACTTTATTGCAGGGAGACGTCAAGCTGGACCTTCCATCACTCCTGGTGTTATGGATGATGCCAAGCTGAGTGCCAATTCGTGCAATGCAATTGTGAGAGCCGTAGCCCAATCCATTCTTAGCCTCTCCGAGAGCTGAGGGAGAACTCTTATTAATCATGAAACAATTCTTGTTTCATATCACAGTGTATTAAAACACATTTTTTCATAAATAATAAAACATTGCTTAATGATTGCTGACTTCCTTTGTGTACAATTAGCAGCATTCCTTCACATTCTTAATGACAACAGCACCTACTGTAGAATAGTAGTCCCATCACTGTGTACCATTATCAATTTGATACACTAGATCTAGAGCTCTAGTGATATAATGATAAAAATTTGTCTGTATCACTATAATTGTCATTTTCCACGTATATATATATACGGGGGATTATATTGCAATTGACTTCCTCACTGACATTGAGATTTCGTTACCTTTGGTACGTACAGTGTACATGTACATGTAAGCATAAGGCAACGAAGTTGCATGCGCGCGCGCATGCATATGAGCTGTAATGCAATGTCGCATATAAATACAAGGTCTATTTCACTCTGCGACCAGCTTCGCTCTCCACGACTTGCTTGCAGATCCGCTTATAGAGAACGCCCCACAGCCAGAGAGATGCGTCCATACCAAAGCCTGCTACCTCTTCTGCTTGCTTGCAGCTGCCTAGTCTTTCCTACTGACGGCGAAGGTGAGCCATCAACAACTGTATTATTGTACACTACATCATATAGCCATTATATCATCATAGTAAATACTATTCATTGTACATGTACGGGACTATTATCACTTCTTTCTTTGTAGTACAATTGCCTACACTTGATTTTGGTGATCCTCTGGGTGACAACTTCGGTCCCTACGGACCAGAAGCAGTCAGTAACGCAATATCACTACAAGGAGAGTACATCTTTTATGGTCGTGAAGAAGACACTCTGTTTGTAAGTGGAAACACGCAATCACCACAGTTACAATGTCCATGTAGGCATATGATTACTGATTAAAGCATATTATTACCTCTCAAGTTTAATATACACTCATAAAATAATCACTCTCGATTTCAAAGAAATTACTTGTTTTAAAGTTACCTCTTGTATGAGGGGATATGATGTGTATATTTCAACACATGCTCAAATTTATTTATTATCAGCCACAAATGAGCACTATGCCCTCTATGCCCTTCCTACAAGACAGTCATTTATGTGCACCTGTGAGCTCATGCAGACTGTCTGGGCTCTTACATGTGTAGATATGTAAGAAAGAAAAGAAAGAAACCCTGCCCAGCTACATTCCTGACAAACACAATAACACCGAACACATACCCCTATGTAGTGAGGGGCACCTGGATGCCCAACCTTGAGAACTGGGGCAGTGGGTTAAAGTAGCCAACTTTCCCCACACATCCAAGTATCCCTAACCCACACGCATAAAACACCGACAAACACACAGCCCCTAGGCTTAAAAAATGTACATGTACATGTTGTTATTGAGATGTCGTTATACTGTCTGAGTGTTATCTGTGGAAACTTGATATGTATGTTGAATCTCAATCTGCCTACATACTATCTACATGTACATATGTCGTTGAAGTGTGGCCATCATATAGATAATAGTGTATGTTAGATATGCTGCCATTTAGCAGTGTAAGACATGCTGTGCAACAGCTAATGCAATGTAATGAATGGTTTTGTGCATCAGTTGCCCAGTAGCAGCAGTGTTGTTGGAAACTGCTAAGCAACCACGCAAAGTGCCCATACATGTTTTGTATAATACAAACATGGCAGATCCAGGCGAGAACACAGACTCCATTCCCCCATGCCCTCAGCCCCATGTCTAGCTACCAGTAATACTTAGGCATTCCCAGACGTTGGAACACTGGCACTCACTCAAATCTCTGATGATCTTGTGATTCAACTATTCACGGTATGTACATGTATATTGCACAGAGTGGGCACACCGAGCATGCATGAACAATTTCTACCCCTTCCACCTACTGCGACTTTTTCAATGGCCAAACTTCATACTCTCCCCCACCAGCGGCCCCTGAGAAATGATGGTGATGTTTACCACTTCTAAGCCATTGTGTATGATACAATTATCATTTTTGCTTGTGGTATTCTCAATACGGTTGCACAAAGCGAGGTGGAGTTAAATCTTCAATGAGTCTGCATAACTCGGTCTTTAATGCTCTGGCCGGAGCCGAGTGTTGCTGTCATTAACTCCTTTGTGTGTGGTGTACGTATGAATGTAACCCACTCGAACCTTAAGAGGATGTTGTATAGCCAGCATACTTTCTTTGTCCAGCTGGGTAGAGAACACAAAGTGGGGTAAGTGTGTAATAGCCCAGGGGGGTATGGCAGCTGCAGAGGTATCTAGTGCCATTATCTGTTTGCTATGACTATAAGTGTTGGGAAGGTGGGCCTGATAACTGCATCACTTACCACACCTGACTCTGCTTCCTTGTAGTGAGCAGACTTAGATCTTGAAAGGTGTGGCTGTATGACTGATCTTCCAGCTGCATGTGGGAATAGGGAGCATATGTATACATGTAGCATGGCAAGATTTACTTCAGGTGTATCTTTTTTAAATCGTATTACTCTTCTTTGTTGTTGAGTGTGCAAATACCAGGCATCACTTACATGCTTAATTATTCCCCACAAGCACATGAGGTGAGTAGGAATCACACTGTGTATACTAGAATGCCAATCTAATAAGTGTAGATGCCTGGGAATTCCAAGCAGGCATACTGCTTGTGTGACCACAGGGCTGCTCGAATATCACCAGTTATGATATCCAATTACCTAGGTTTACACATTCTTGGGATGCATCTCGATAACAATGCCACAAGTTATTCCCATACGTTGGAGCTGTTTATATGTACACTGTGGAGGCTTGGGCATGGAGGATGGGGGATGGGGGATGAGGGAAATATAGTTGAGGAAAAGGAAGGCTGGGGGATGGCTTGTGTACTGGAAGTTGTGAAGTTGTACAATCAATGTACCTATAAACAGTCTGTCATTTGCCTGTTGACAACAGGCTTGTTGATGTAAAGAACATGTGATGGATATATATCCTGTCAACATACAAAGTCTCATCTTACAGAAGTAAAGCTTTTGGGATTGGCTACTTGGGGGAGGAGGGGAGAGAGGGGGGAGGGGAGGAGGGGGGAGGGGGGAGGGGGGTGCAGGTCCCTACAGGTACATACATGTAGCTTAACCTCCAAAGCTGTGCTCTATAAGGAGTGAATCTCTGCAACTACTAGAGATATACCTGAAACTGGTGTAAATTGTTTCTAATAAGGAGTATTAGCATGAATTCTGCAAGTAATGTAGGCTGGTGTAGATAGGTTTCTGAGCTGTTGAAAGTGGTGTGAATTTTTTGAGCCATTGGGTCTGTTATGTATGGTACGTCTTTTGTGATTAGTGCTCTTTCTGTATCTTATTTAGCCCTCTACATATGTACATACATGTACATCTACATGTAGCGTAACCCCCGAAACTGTGTTCTAGTATGAGCAGCAATCTTCCAGTTACCCCAGGCTTAATTTTTCTAAGCCAATGAGGCCACGAGCTGTTTATGCTGGTGTAAATTTTTACTCTGACTACCTCAAATTAATTGAGACTATTGTAAATTTTACGTGCTTTGTGGTTAGCGCTCCTTTCTCAGTTCTGAGTCTCTCTCTTACTCTTCTCTTGTAGTGCTCCTTGCACATGATTCTCAATGTATACGTACAGTTAAGGAGTGCTCTCTTTACGTGCAGATCAGTGAAAACGGAGTGGTATCTTTCCGAGAAGCATTCCCCGATGCATTTCCGAGACAGCTTCCCTTACCGACTGGCCTGGAGACACCCACTCCAGCTTTAATTGCTGGATTCTGGGGAGATATAAATGTTGAAAAAAACGGAGGTGCCATCTTCTTTATTGAAATGGATTCAAGCAATGAAAACAGATTTGGTGAGAGCAAAGCTCGAGTTCTGAATCATCTACGGAATGGATTTGGAAATACCATGGAGGACTTTGACCCGACTCACATCTTTCTGGTGACTTGGGAGGCTGTGCATCAGAACGATCCCGGAATTGCTCAGAGGGTGGGTTTGAATCTTAGAGAGGTACATGTATATAGCATACAGCATATTTCAGCACCTTTACAACAGGAGCTTGTTGACCTCACACTGTTTCTAAGTGTCATTAGTACATGATGGCTTCAATGTGTGTGCATAGTCTGTGTTAGATAGCCATCTATGTACTAATGACACTTAGAAAACTGTGTGTGGTTTACAGGCTCCCGTTGCAAAGGTGCTGAAATATGCTGTATATCTGCAGTCACAAATGTGTAAATGCCTAAGGGATTGGGGAGCATGCCACGGAGTTTAGGGCCATGCTTGCTCGATCCTGAAGGCATGGCTTACCAGCAGCCTCATATGACTGGGATATTGAGGGGGGTTCTGCCCCCCTTCACAAATTATTGGTTAGCCCCCTATACCCCCCTTCCGACATCTATGATAGTGTAGCCCCTCCCTCATCATCACACCTGAAACGGGGACACCTCGATGAGCAGCACAAATGCAAGACATTTTAAACACCCCCCTAATGTAATTAAACTGTAATTAAATATAGAATGGATTAAAAAATAATATTTCTAATTTCAAGTGTAGGCCCGATGACAAACAGCCTTGCCAATTAGCTCCAGGAATGGGTATATGTTTTAACACTGGCAGCTGGTAGTAGCTCCAGTGTTATCAAGAGTTGTGAAACAGGAGATGTGTGGATAGCAGCATTCATAGCAATGCTGGAATTCCAAACTCCCACTCCATAGATGCAGCCTTACTAACATGAGGAAAGATGTGTGATGTTCATTTACGCATAAAGTTGATGGGTTTGGGTCCATATACTAGTTCTCACCACAGAGTGGCATCACATTCCAGAGCTTGACTCCTCTGTACGTCACACACACACACACACACACACACACACACACACACACACACACACACACACACACACACACACACACACACACACACACACACACACACACACACACACACAGGCTGTCACCTTTCAGATAGTGATGGCTACTGACTCAGAGAGGACATATGTACTACTGCTCTACTCCGATGTTCGCTGGGATAGGAGTAACGGACATGGAGTACTTGTTGGATTTAATGCAGGTGTGTACTATGATGTAATCCTCAGCAAGTGTGTGTGTGCGTGCATATCACACATGCCCACAATATCACGCATGCACGCACACAAACACATGCACACACACACACACACACACACACACACACACACACACACACACACACACACACACACACACCTATGTACTCACCATGTACTCACCATGTTTAAAAAACTCGTTGCAAGTAACAGAAATGATATTGAGTGCAAATAATACTTATCCCTCACCCACTCACTTAATTTTATTCCACACTCTATTGTAAAACAGGCAGTAAGAGTGTTGGAGACACACACTTCAATTTTCCATGTGCCTATATACTCACTGTGTTCAAAAATTCCTTCCAAGTAAGAGAAAATCAAGATATTGAGTGCAAATAACACTTGATTACTAACCCACTCACTTAGATTAAAGAACTGTGTTCCACGCTCTATTGTAGAACATGCAGTAGGAGTGTGCAGGCAAACAAGAGGTTGAACTGAAGCCATTAATGGCTCGATGGTATTTTACACTGTCAACTTCCTTGGCTATAAACATCCTCTTTAGTTACATGTATGTAGAAACATGAAATTCCATTCTGCAAATATATGGTAGTTGAAACTGTGAATCACACCTACTGAAATGTAGTATTTGTCCAACAATCTGCTCTGAGAGTCTTGAAACAGTAAAGATTCCAGCTGATAGCATATGGTAAAACTGTGGGAGGGAGAGGCAGCATTTTTGAATTGGTTCCATGGCAGAAAACTGTTGGTGTTATTAACCCTCGGCGCATGCACAGCGAGGGTTACAGTTCTTGGTTATTTTGAGATACATGTATGTACGTGTGCCAGGTATTAGCAACAGACTGCTTGCAAAGCATTAACTATAGCACAGGTGTGCTCATAAGTATTTCATGTGCGAAATGTATAGAACTAAATGTGACTTTTGCAATAGACTGTTTGCAAGGCAATAGCACAGGTGTGACTGATATGCACATTTTGTAAATGTATGCATGCAAAATACTTAAATTTGCCCACGACTAGGTGGGCTTGCTTCACTTGTCACCACTTTTGTTCCATAGCAATAGACTGTTTGGAAGGCATTAGCACAGGTGTAGTTAGAAGTATTTCATGGATGTATATATGTGTGTGAAATGTATCACTTGAGACGAACAAGATATGTATAATTAAGACTGCGTGACACCACTGTTTGTTCCATAGCAATACACTGTTTGGCCCTAGCACAGCTGTGCTTATGCATATTTCGTGATGCATGTGTGTGTGCGAAATGTATCGTTTGAAAGAACGTTAATTAAACTGTGCGAACCAATTTTGTTCCATGTCAGAAATTATAACTGGTGTACATTCCATGCCGGTGTAATTAGCAAGAGACCACACCCCATAATTGCAGGCATTTTGCACAGGTGTGCCTCGATCGAATGTGGTTAACATGACACACATGGACAACAAAATGACAACAAAATTCTTACTAGTTACTATATGAATACATTCACTGATTACACATGAAGGTGACTATTGGTGGCAATGATTGAGGTATGTGAAGGTTAATGAGGAAAGAGAGATTGTATTTCCTTTTCAATGGGGAATTGTTTGGAGAGCACGAAATAACCATCTTTAGGTGTGCACAGAAACCTATTGCTGCAATGGTTATGCATAACTAATTACTTGTGTATTGTAAAGGTTGCTAACTGAAGTTTGTAAAGTTGGTTATGGAAGAAGGTGTTCGGTTGCCTGTCCAGTGGGAACGCCGTGGGGAGAGGAGAGCATGGAATAAACATCTTCATGTGTGCACAGAATTCTGTTGCTGCAATTAGACTGGTTATGTATAGTTAATTATTCGTGTATTGCAAAGGTTGCTAATTGAAGTTTGTGAAGTTGGTTATGGAAGAAGGTGTTCGGTTACCTGTCCAGTGGGAACACTGGGGAGAACATGCAATAAACATCTTCACGTGTGGATGAAACCTATTGCTGCAATTATAGACTGGTTAATTACTTGTGTATTGCAAAGGTTGCTAATTGAAGTTAGTGAAGTTGGTTATGGAAGAAGGTGTTCGGTTACCTGTCCAGTGGGAACACTGGGGAGAACATGCAATAAACATTTTCATGTGTGCATGAAACCTATTGCTGCAATTATAGACTGGTTAATTACTTGCGTATTGTAAAGGTTGCCTATTGTGAAGTTGGTTATGGAAGAAAGTGTTTGGTTCCTGTCCAGTGGGAACACTGGGGGGAAGAGACCACATGACAACCTCTTGTAGGAAGGGCTTCTTTAGAAGTGTGATGTAGTCACTAATACCAATTACCTACCGTGTTTAGAAACCTCTAAGTTAAACACCTCATGTGAACTAATTTGAAGACAATGTTTGCTAATTGATTACATACAGAGGAGCCACACTGCTGAAGTATTGGGATATATCACACATACAACTTCAGGTATTGCTGCAGGTGGGCATTATGAGGGAATGGAGAAGCCTGTCCCGTGACATTCCCACCAACTAAGCTTCAATGCAAATCAATGCCAAGCAACATTTGTGGTACATGCACGTAGATCCTTATGTGTGTAAATATGTGGTTCAAATTAGCATCGCAAGCAGTGGGTGGTGTAACCTAATTTTCTACACTGGGAAAATAGCATTTACCATACATGGATTGTGTAATAGTTACATCATCTTATGGTATCCTGTTTTTCACGTTTCTTGATGAAATGAATGATGCAAGATATTGAGGGAGTATTCCTGGAGTTCTCTCGGACATGTAAAGATCCGGTATATGTAAACCAATGGATGCTACGCATTGTTGGCGAGCGGGGGAGTGCGCACACAAAATTTGAAGCACGTACAACATTACATATGTACAGTGCCCGTCACACACACACACAAACACACATATATATAGAAAAATCGACATGTTGCTGTTGTCGTTTGGTCTCCAGCAGATTCACCACCACAAAACCGTCTTCCATTCATTAGCACTTCCTCCCAATCTCCTGGACACTCATCATTACCTAGACAAGTATCACAAACTGGGAGTGAATATAAATGTTTCACGACAGGCCTCCAACTCCCTTCTCCACATGGATGTAGTAAGTCAGTGAGGATGTCTAGCTGTGGCTGGGACTCATCGAGACAGGCCCTTTCACATCACAAGGAGGTCTTGCTCCACTCACCAATTATAGTATGGGAACTGATGGTAACCTGTGTAACCCCATAATAAATGTAGGTAGGGGTTATACAGGCTAATATTGTTGTATGCCATCGTCATGTGTTTGTTCCTGCTCTGAACATTCAATCAATCCACTACACAGCTACGTAGGATATTAGAAGCATGTATCAACACATTTACCACTCATGAGTAAGCATGACGCCAGTAAATAGTTAAAGATGTACTTTGCACCTGTGTAACCTACACATGACCTACAGTAGTCCATTGGAATTTACTGTACTATAGTTGCAGAGGAAGAGGATGATGTAATGTACACACAGTGTATTTATAGGTCATCAATTATTCTATATATAGAATGTGAATACCCCCAAAACAGGTGTATACACATGTGTGTACATGTATGTAGTGGAGAATGAAGGAAAGCAATTGAGTCACATTCACTACAAGTATTTTGGAAGTATATTGTGCAAATTAGTACATTTTCTAGTGGCTAAGACCAGACAAGTTATTCTCACCATAGTACTCGGTAGAAACATGACTATCTGCATTCTGAATGCATGAACCTGTACAGAGTAAACTGCTGTACATATACTTCCACTGTGAAGGTATGTATATATTTAATATGTTGTGGGAAGAACTCTTGATGTAGAGTTTCATTGTATCCCTAAGGAATTGTGATCTCACTTTATCTTCCACTGAACTGACATCCTACGTATATACTTCATACCTAACATGTACTATAGTTGTGGTTAAATTAACTTGGTAATGTGATGTCATAGTGAATGTGTATGTTGTGTTGTATGTGTGTGACTATTCCTGCCTGTGGTTATGGTAAATGGATGAGGTAATTAGGAATTGCCGGTGTCCAGCAATTCAGTTACCCTTTTATATGGTGCACATCAATTCTGCGTATCAGAATGCAGACTCCTTGTCTACGTGTGTAATTCCATATATCCATTACTGGTATCCTTCCCACTTCACATGTGGCAATCGCATACCTCCCTAATTTCAGTATCTCCAAAAACACTGAAGAATGTTTGTACTGCAGATCAATCCTCCATAGCAATAAGAGCCCACCCATCCTTACTGGCATTTCCACCAGTCCTATGTTTGCATAGGATGAAGGCGATTCACTGTGTCTCCATAGCTGAATCACACCTGCTATAGGCTGAAAAGATGGTGGAAGGTTATGATATGATCCAGTCCTCAAGAGATTTACTGGATCTTGTTTTAATGCAAGGGAAGTGGGGCAGGGAGCCCGGGGGCCCAGGGGGTGTGGCCACCCTACTACTGCCATACTGCCATAACCATTGACCACAGCACTGCCAGAAATCCGTTCTTCCTTTCCTGCTAAATCTGTAACAGATGTGATCCCACTTCCATGCATCAGAAGGTCCGGTATGCTAATGGCTTGTTACCACCACTCGTGCGTGCATAGAGAGTCTACCTTCTTCTAGACTATTTACTGCTCATTAGAAGTTCAGGCGTGCTAATGGCTTGTTGCACCACTCATGCATAGAGAGTCTACCGTCTTCTGCAGCTCATTATAAATCCAGGCATGCTATCGGTGTGTTGGCAGTACCGAACTATGATGTCATCGGACTTCTCCACATTCTCACCTCCTTAATTCAATAAGCAATAACACAATCAGTGACACACTTTTACAACAAATGTGGACAAAAAATTCACTAATTGAGTTTGTTACTATGACATTGTGTCCCAAAAATGTAGGGATGTATTTTCATATTCTCTCATTAGGGTACACCTGCCATGAATTTGACCTAGGCTATTAGAGGAATGTAGAGTATATGGTGGCACAAGTTGCAGACTGGGTGTGGATGTAACTTGATATAGGCCTAGGCTGACTGTAGTGGATGTAAAAACCTTCACTGTCTCACATGCACTGCAGTGGAGTAGCTATAGGAAGATAAAAATATTGGGGGGCAACCCGACCAATTGTCTATTGACCAGTAACTCTTACTGTCTACTGGATTGCATATGCTTGACTCTAATAAGTGGCTGGGTAATTATGGGGGGCAGCCCCCCTCCTACAAATTGGGGGGTAGAGGCCCCCCTGGGCCCCCCTGTTCCTACACCTATGTGTAGTACTGAATTGGGCATGTGGGAGCAAGACACAGAGCTGGAAAAAGTTCTATAGATCTATTCTGCACTGTTATGCAAAATACTAAATATCATGTTTCATCATCATCTTACACATGTACACGTGTTCATTTTCCATCAACAACTAGGCATAGAGGTAGGCTGCCTCAGCACCGTCACATAATGTGGTGGTCTGTTTGCCTAGGTAGACTTGTGTGGTTTGTGGTGGATGATCTAAAATCACAACTACTCAGGCCTGTCTAGGGTATGTAAGACTAGGCCGTCGCACAGCAGCTAGGCATACAGGGCACTGATGAGGGCCAACCAGCCCAAAACAGCTGTCTGCCGTTTGCTTGGTTTGCTGTGCACACATAATCAATTTCTACTTCATAATATGTTGGTACATTACACAGGTGACGGTGAGCGGTCGTTCACTCATCCACTCCACACGAACAACCTGACATTAGAACTACACTTCAGCTCTAACGCCAACACAGATGGAGTGTTTGTGTATCGAGTAGACAAATCAGACATTGTTGAACCCACTCAGAGTAAGTTAGAGCGTCACACCAGCACTGTATTTGTGTATACTAAGGGTTTTCCTAGGAAGTAAATTAGGGGCTAAAAATTTGGTTTTACGAAATTAGAACAGCAGCCAGACCCAACACTTACCTTAAATCCTGCATTGATTGAGACCTAGCTCGGGGAGGGACCATTTGGGGGGGGGGGGGTCAAATTGCCCCCTAGCCCCCCCCCCCTCCCCCCAGAAGAAACTCTGTGTACTGTATCCATGAATGTCTGTGTGTGATCTGTGTAGGATTATTATGGATCTTCCATTAGGAGGGTGTAGTGTGGATGTAATACAGTAAGCACTACCATGTGTGATATAGTTGATGGTATGCAGATGTTTAGGGTGTGGAATTATGATATTATGTAACTGTTTCCTCAGGGCAAAGGCAACAGAGTGTTTGTGTGATGTCATTTAAAGCAGGAGAGGAGCAGCAGTATCAGTGTACTTGTCCTGAGGAGAGACCTGTACTCTCTGTGAACGGCATTAACTGCCGTAAGTAGATTTATATAGCATGCATACAGGGTTTCTTTGGGGGGAGGGGGGCAAGAGGGGGCATTTACCCCCTTTGAAAAGTTTTGCCCCCCTTAGTCAAACCATAGATAATATTTACGCGAGTATATATTATCTATGGTCAAACAGACCTTCCTCATATACAGCCACACGTGTTTTCATGTTGCCCCCCCAAGATTTTTCTTATGTGTGGTTCACTTCCCTTGTCAAATATTCTGAAATAAACCCTGAGTATACTTACTGTATTAAGTAATATAGGTACAAGCTAGTATAGGGGTAATAAAATTTTACTTTAGCTGCCTGTCCCCCCAGGATTTGACATGGGATGGCTTGGGGGGGGGGGGTGGGGGGGGGGGTGGGGGGGGGGTGGGGGGGCATGGAAAAACATGTGTATAGCAAACTTGCTAAGAAAATATGAAAGAAAGAAAACCCACCTCATCAAACCCATGCAAGAAATGCAACCATATACACAAGAGTATGCATACACACACCTTCCAGTGGGGTGTGCCCAGCTAGTAAATTTTAACTGTTCTGAAGTGAATTCTGTTGACTTTGAGGCATTGTAGTTTAGTATGCTTATTCTGTATCATGAATGTTTGAGGGGAGACCCCCCTCCCTGGGGCATGGAGAAATCTAGTGCCCCCTTCTGTATGGACCACCACTCCCAATCCCTTCTCTTACACTGATTATTCATCAACTACAGTTCTGACCCCATTGGCCCTCAAGTTCTTCAACAACACGCCTTCAGTGTCGGGCGGCAATGTGACGGCCTATTTCCAGACCAACAGAGAGGGTGTCGAGCTACACTGCCAACTTCCTAGGACAAGCAGGAGAAGGAGGGAAGACTGTGAGTACAGAGCATAAAACCTACACATGTTCCTGTTATATAGTGGAGTGAGTGAGAGCAAGCCCATCTAGTTGTACATGAAGGCTGAAGAGCTAAGTGGTCACTAAACAGCAATACCACCCAAAATTCAAAACAAGGGCAAAAAATTCACTATATCAAAAATATCTCATGAATGAATGAATGGATAATTCTGGGATAGACTAAGCACATGTGTTTCCATCATATCTAGTGGGGCCAGACAAGCTGCTAACTAATCCCTGGACAGCGTTTTCGAGCTTATTAGCTCTCATCAGCAGGGAATACGCACAACTTGTGTAGCACAACACCGGTTTATATACACAAGGCATACCAGAACATTAGTGGTTCAGACGTTTCAGAACTAATGAGATTCATCCACCACATCATTACCTACATAGTGCCTGCCACGCCCAGAGCAATAAACTGGGCAAGGCTCCTTATGTACATAATTCTTAGCTGATGGGGCTCATAATTCTAAGTTGATGAGGCTGAATAATCTACTTTTCTAAGCTTTGAAGCTGAATTAATAATCTACTTTTCTAAGTTGATGAGGCTGAATAATCTACTTTTGTAAGCTGACGAGGCTTAATAATCTATTTTTAAGTTGTTGAGGCTAAATAATCTATTTTTCTAAGCTGATGGGCTGAATAATCTAGCGTGTATTGTATGAATTTATGTGTTTGTGGTTAGTGCTCCTTACATCTTTTTCTTTTCCTTACACATGATTGTTCATGGATGTGTACTCTACATTATTGTATTGTTAATACAGTAGAACCTCAGTTATCCGAACACCTCTGCGCTCAATGAAATTTCTAGTGTTCGGATAAGTGAATCTACACGCCTGTTCGTATTTGCGTGGTTATAACCTGTAGGATGAGAGTTTCGACCAGTGTGATACGAATCCATCATGTTTACAAGGCTATATGGACTCCCTAAGCAGCGACAGATGGCATTTTCCAACAACGCGTCCAGTTGTCTACGGTGCGCTAGCTGTAGTATTGCGTATAACTTGTTCTAATTAAGCGAATTTACTTGTCAGCACCTGTTCGGATAATCGAGAGTTCGGATAATCGTGGTTCGGAAACCGAGGTTCTACTGTAGTCCACAACAGCTATATTTGTGTACTTTGTCATAATGCAAGTTTTGAAGTGGGGTGACTGCTATATGTGTCTCTCTCTCTGCAGGTTCATCTGGACAATTCCATCACAGTGGTTTAACTCCGAACACATACTCCCTTCGTATTGTTGCCAAAGATCCGATCACCGATGAGAGAGCGATACTGAGAGGCGATTTTACAGTTATCGGAGACGAAGACGAAGAGTTTTGTGGAGTTACAATCATTAATACTGGAACTGAAGTGAAGAATGGCGAGACTGAGGTTCATTTTACTGGAGTTGGAGCCACGAAGAGCTTCAAATGTAGGATGGACAAGGAGAGAAGCAAGCCATGTACGTTAAACTATGACAGCATGACTGTACTATATGTGACCATGCAAGCATAAACCAACCTTATGCCGCAAAAGTATAATTTTCAGCAAGAATGAAAATAATTCGCACTTTCTCCATACAAATATAGAACACAAAACTCTTCATAACTTTGGAATACCTAAAATCTAAAAAGATCACTACAATCAGCTTGAAAATCGTTATTCAATGCTATCCTTATCTCAAAAATGATAAATGCGGCATAAGGTTGGTTTATGCATGAATGGTCACATATTGGCAAGTGGTGTATCAGAGAATTGGTAGACTCGCTATGGGATGGTACCTATAACATACAAAAATGCTCAAAAATCCCAAATGCATATGTTGCCAGCTGCTTCTAAATGTGGCGAGGAATGTTTGTGTTAGTATAGGTATTAGCAGGTAAAGAAACACTTGTAGAGTACGTGTATGTGTCAAAAAATTCTTGCAACTGAGTTATGAGCTGTTATATATGTTACGGTTAATGGGCGTGTTGGCACCATCCCCACATAGAGAGTCTACCAACTCTCTGATGATGCACCTGCTGTGTTTCCAATATTGTGTAACGGTCTTGCATTGATCTAAGGCAAGCAATCTTTTCTTCCATCGACAGGTGAAAGTCCGTTCCATCTGAAGAACATATCTCCTGGCCTCCATCGTGTGGTGGTAGTTCCCAAAGGATGCGACAAAGGGAACACTAAATCTTCCTCGGTTCGCTTCATTGTGAATAGCTAGATGTGTACTATAGCAATACAACATCACATGACTTCATCACAATGTGTTACTGCATCCAATGTACGTTCTATTGACCCACATAACATCTTTTTCGTCAGATATTTATATATGAAATTAGTGACAGTAATCGTCATACTCTCCATTAAATTTTGTGTATCTTTTCATCTAGCCATATGTACTATATCCTCTCGTTAATATATGAGCTGGTGTATATATAATTTCCTCGGTCTGATCTTATTCGAATGCTCCATCATTCCCTAAACCTTGCACCTGTCATATTAATCTTTCCGACAAATCACTGTATGACAAACATGATCAGCAACTTGCTTTGGTACAGATAATGTATATTAATTGAGGGGGTACAGCCAAGTCATTTGAAAAATCAGGATCAAGCTGGGATTCGAACCCAGGACCTTCTGGTTACCGGCCAGGCACTCTTATCACTAAGTGAGCTACTTGAACTCTGTACCAGAGGAGTGCAGGAGTTGAGGACTGAGTTCTCATCACAACAATGACTTGACTCTACAGATAGTGGGACCTAAGTTATACATGCTGCGAATAACTAATACTGCCACATTTAACATCCATTACATCCATTAGCACTCATGGTAAGAGTACCTGGCTGGTATCCAGAAGGTCCTGGGTTCAAATCCCAGCTTGATCCTGATTTTTCATTTGATAATGACTTGGGTCTATATACCCCTTCAAATACACATCTACCTCTACCTGGATTAACTAATCGAATTAAAATAAAGGTTGATGTAAAACTCTACATATAATGTTTGGTCTCTCCAGAAAAAACATATGCCATTAAATGCTTCTAACTACAGCTTATTTCAGTTTAATTTAAAAAGGCAAAAGCCCCTATAGGGGTGAGAATATTATGCTCCAAAAGACGTAAATTATGCTATGCTTTGTTGCTTATATCATATCACTATTATGCTCCGCGAAACGGATCATTATGCTCCATAAGTAACCAATTATGCTCGCATTTGTGATTACTAATACAGTTTTCCGGCACAAAATCAAGCGATCTGCTGCTAAGCTGAGAAAGTAGATTCTGCGGTTCAGCGAAAGACCTAGTAGAGCTCTCTGAAGCACTCCTTCCTGAATCTTCTCCCTCGCTGGAGACAGTGGTAAGTGGTAGACTGCCAGATGTACTGGCTCTTTGTTATCGTTGCATTCGGACATATGCAGTTACATGTTAACCTGCGCATACGCAATAGGTCGTAGGGCAAAATTTGCCGAATTATGCCAGCATTATGCTTGATGCTTTGAAAGATCTATTATGCTTAAAATTATGCCGGCATAAAATTCACACTCCTAAAAGCCCCTCCCTTTAAATAAAACCGCAACTTAAAAGTATGTTCATCTGTCACTATAACATCAACAGCTTACTTTGGTTCAGATATTACAAGAATAATGGAATTAGCTTACTGTAAAAGTTGATATAGGTATGATATGACAAATCAAAGATCAGCAACTTACTTTGGACAGATATGAATCCAGCACATACTAACACAAGAACAACATATGGAGTACATTCACAGACATTGGCAGTAAGTGTTCGGGTACAAGTAATGCATTATGTCATTTTAGCATTGTCTTAATTCTCGTCTAATACACTGAACTTGTTGGTGAGTTCCAGGCCTGGCGCGTGGTAGGTGGTGTCCGATGAACGAGAGCTTTTAGGTCCCTGAACTTCTTTGAAATCTGCTCCCCTTTCAGAGGAGCTGCACATGTATGAAGAAAATGGCAAAATGAAATCAGGATCACACACCTTGGTTAATTGGCGAGAAGAGCATGACCCCACCTTTACAGCTGTGATAACAGGCTGGTTTTCTATACATGCAGCCCTGCACCAGGCACTGTACATACTTTAGACTACGGTAACTTTAAATTGACCAATCAGGTTGCGAGAAACGCGGGATCTATTTTTCATAGTCACCTCGTTAGCGGGATCTATAGTTGGCCGCTGGCCCCTAGTACCGGGATCTATTGGCACGCTTGTTGCTAGCGTTTTGAATGTTCATTGTCCAATCAGTTTCTCCGCTGTAGTCTAAAATAGTTAGACGCACTCGTCGTCGGGAACTACGCGATTTAGAAAGCCGAGGGCCAGATGTAGCGTCCCGAGCGTAGCGAGGGCGCGCTACCAAGGGCCCCTCGACTCGGTGTCTAACTTATATGTAATGTTATCTAATATAACATGCACTGGCCTGTTGTCTGGGCTCGCTCTCTGCTCACCAATTAAAAAAATGCACTGCATTCACCTATACAAGTACTAAATAACACTTCAGTGTTTTCAAAATAGGTGAACTATGTACTAGATGCTCAGTAGTACGGGCAAGTGTAGCAAATAGTCATAGGTAAACATGTGTGTGTGTGTGTGTGTGTGTGTGTGTGTGTGTGTGTGTGTGTGTGTGTGCATGTGTGTGTGTGTGTGTGTGTGTGTGTATGTGTGTGCAATTAAAATGCACATGCTTAAAAATATTTGGTGACAGACACGAAATACCTCACAGATGTACAACTAAATGTAGGTGGGCTCGCTATCAGTGTTCCCTACACACACACACACACACACACACACACACACACACACACACACACACGCGCACACACACGCGCACACACACACGCGCACACACACACACACACGCACACACACGCACACGCACACACACGCACACACACACACACGCACACACACACACACACGCACACACACACACACACGCACACACACACACACGCATGCACGCGCACACACGCGCACCTAATCTACATGCTTCCCCTGTCTTACTGTTGCTACTTTGCTCTTGCATCTGCCATTTATGTGCCCCTTTCCCTGTGGACACACAGAGCCTATCAGTTGGTGATGCGCGCACTTGCTACTATATATAAACTAATTAGTTATGACTGCTTGACCCTGACCACGTGTAGGAAGAGACATGCTGCAGGAATGTATGTGTACGTGTACTGTATGGGTGGAGTGTGCTTAGTATATCCTGTGTGGTCTGCCTAATTAAGACTGTAGCCGCATGCTCTGCATAGTATAAACCTGGTGTTTGCTATACTATGATGGCCAATAAGACTGGAGACCCAGACCGACAGCGACACGTCCGTTGGGCGAGCTGATAGACTAGCCCTGCCGGGCTCCGCTTTTTGGGGGTGGTCCCGCCTTCCTGGTGGCGGGGTGCAGGTCGGGGGTTTAGGGGGACCGAGGCCTGTGCCCAGGCGATGGTCCGGTGGGGGAGCTCCCCTGGTGGCTGGTGCAGCATGTGACGGAGCTCTTGGATGCACGCACATCTCTGCTATACACCGGAGGTGGTTGTGGTCCTGTGTCACGTGTGCATGTATATACCGTGTTATATGTATGTGCCACTCACTATATGCCGGGCAGGTTTTGAAAGAATGGATACGTACATGTATATACCCCCCTCCCCTCATTAAATGAATAAATGATGTATGCTGGCATGGACCCAGTACTGGCAGTGTAACAGAAATCCTGGGTTCATTCACAAAAATGCTACCGAGTGTATGTTAATAAAATGTTTTGACCACTCTCCCCTGTGTTGACAAGTCGCCGCCTAATCTCAGGTAATCCTCATTCCAACACACACACACACACACACACACACACACACACACACACACACACACACACACACACACACACACACACACACACACACACACACACACACACACACACACACACACACACACACACACACACACACACACACACACACACACACACACACACACACACACACACACACACACACACACACACACACACACACACACACACAAGTGCCTACCTTCCTTCTCCTTTCTTGGCCACTCCCTGCAGACTGGGGAAGGCTACAGCACTCTTCAAATCAGGTGGTAGTCTAGTTCCCCTGCCTGAGCCCCTCACACCGGGAGGGACATATACCCCACCCCCTCCCCCTTCCCTAGCTCCCCTCTTTAAATGAGGAGGAACATACGCTCCACTGCCACCTCCACCACGGGCACCAGGAGGGACGTATGCCCCGCCCCCTCTCCCCCCTCCCTCTGCTCCTTCTCTGCTGCCAGGGGGAACATACACATTGCCCTGTACGTTTGGGAGATCATCGAGTTGGGGTTGTTGGTCTGGATCAGGATCATCAGGTGCTGCAGTAGAGTGGTGTGTGTGTGTGTGTGTGTGTGTGTGTGTGTGTGTGTGTGTGTGGGTTAGTACACGAGGGTGAGTGTAGCAACACATGGCAGTATACTAGGTACTAGTAATAGATGATTGCAGTGCATATTTGGGGAGCGGAGCTAGCCCACCTAGACATGACAACAGACTGATTAGAGCATCATATCGGCACCCACATAAAATTAGAACTCATAATGTGGACAATATAACTACATGTATGTGGGTGAGTTGTGTTGTGTTGCTGTTGTGTTGTTGTTGCCTTACCTTTCTCAGCATCTCTTGGAGTTATTGTTCACGCACATATAAGAAAAATCAGCCAATTGCTGCCACCAGGTAGGCTTGCTATTATGTACATACAGAACTACACCATCTGAAGAGCTAGGTGGTCTCATTCCACTTGCATGCCAAATCATTTTACACTCGTGAATACAACTCTCCATATTGCCATTGATGGAAACAGGCACTCAGATATAGCTCTACACAACTTGGCATCATTCAATATACTACCATCGTTTATAACACAACGCAGTTGGGGTACGTACTGAAGGCTGGTAATACCACATACATGTGCATATACATGTACATGCAGCACACTCAATCCTACTGGTATGTCATGAGTACAACTACTCTGAGACTGAAATTTAATATATTGTATATGTACTATCAAAGCAGGAGAGGTCTCCAGCTGAGGCCTATGGCAACACCTCAAGACCCATGGCACCACCCCAGCTGACCTGGTTGCTGTGGTGTCACACTCTGCCATGGTGACGAGGAAGACGTGTCCCTGGAAACAATCTCCTTCTCTTCACCTGTAACAATACATACATCTCAGGTCCCTTCGCTAGCAGCCTACACTAATGAATGGCCTCAGTATTTACTGCATGTAATACAGTGTAAGCGGGGGGGGGGGGGGGGGGCACTTTGCCCCCAGGGGCATAAGGGGCAAAGTGCCCTGACCAGGCCTCAATTATCAGCCAGACTCCAGATCAACAACCCCAATGATTCTGTCCCCTAACGCCCCCTGACCAGGCCTCAATTATCAGCCAGACTCAATATTTTACTCCTATCCAACCCCTCCACCCCCATTTTGTTCTAGAAAGATCCCTGCTAAACAATGTACCATTGTCTTCTTCTTCTTCGACTTGTGCTACCTTCTCAGACTCTTCGCCATCACTGGGGAGACGTGTGTAGGGCAATACAGTGAATGATAATCACCATTGGCAACTACAACTGAGGTGGCTTAGTATATGTACATGTTGAAGTCAAGGTATAAGTCCAGTTATGGGATGTTACATTTAGGGTCTTACTCTTTGTCGAGTTTATGGACTCTTAAACCTTCAAAATCTTGAATTGGTTCCTCTTCTTCTTTCCATTCATCCTCCTAAGGGAGAGAGGGAGGGAGGGAGGGAGGGAGGGAGGGTGGGAGGGAGGGAAGGAGGGAGGGAGAGAGGCAGGGAGGGAGGGAGGAAGGGAGGGAGGGAGGGAGGGAGGGAGGGAGAGAGGGAGGGAGGGGGGGGGGGGGAGAGGGAGGGATGGAGGGAGGGAGGGAGGGAGGGAGGGAGGGAGGGAGGGAGGGAGGGAGGGAGGGAGGGAGGGGAGAGAGGCAGGGAGGGAGGGGAGGGAGGGAGGGAGGGAGGGGAGAGAGGCAGGGAGGGAGGGGAGAGAGGGAGGGAGGGTGGGAGGGAGAGAGGGTTGGTGAGAGGGAGGAAGGGAGCAGGGCACTGACCTGTGTGGGTGCTGCAGGAAAGTCTATCTTGGCTTTACCCTCCTGTTGTTCAGTGACCACAGGTTGTGGGGCTTGGTGCTCCTACAGCACACAGAATATCAGAGATGCTGGTAATGTTAGCAATGTAACACAACAACACAACAGAAAGGCAAAGCAAAACAACACAATTTCCCCGAAAGGGTCATTTTTCAAATTGGTGGGATTTGAACCCACACCAATTGCTCACATCAGTGATGCTAACCTACCGAGGCAGCTTAGCTGGCTGGGCCGAATTACACAGTAATTGCTAGTAAAGCACCACCACCTGATAATACATGAACTAAAATATAGCACTGCACTGGGTTGGTCTTTAAGGTACTCCACAGTGCAAGTGTGCTCTCCTACAACTCAATTAGATCCTCCTGCCCACTACTCGACCCGACTGTATTTATTCGACACTTACACGGTCACCACTACATAGGCAACAGAGAACTAGGTAACCCCACGGTAACCCCACGGACTAGTCTACCTGACACCACGTGTGTACTATAAACACGTATGTATTCATATAAAGCTTTAGGTGGCTGTGAAGCACACATAGGATATGTCATGACTCACCTCTATTGTCTTAACGAGGGACTCACTCGTCACATAGTTTTTGTTCTTTCCCTTTTTCCGCTTGTCTTTTTTTGCAAAGAAATCGTCCAGAGACGACATGCCTGAAAGACACTAACCTTTGACCTCGCGGTTTTCCTTGCGCATGCGCAATGTGCATCTGCTGTACGGATGTGCATCATGGGTTTTGAGTTTGCACTTTATATATCACTGCAAAAATGGGTGGTTATTTTAACCATTAGGTTTGGTTACCTCAGTTGCAGCATAGCTATTTTTGTAACTACAACCTCCCAAGAGGTGTGTAGGATATCCATAAGGAATGTCTCAAGTGACAATGATACCCTTTGTGATAATACCCTATCTCATAGAGGAAGTCACGTACACAACCCTATATACTGTACTATAATTCTGTAATGGAGGAGTAGTTATGTATGCAATCAGATAAATTGCATAATATTATCTTTTGAATACCAAGACAGGTTATAGTCATGTAATGCATGCTCAACTTATAACTTAGATAACCACTGAATAATTTTTGTGGTGTATATATAGTGAGAAGGTATTTGAGAACACCTATCTATTAATTTTGGGAATCTTTTCAGCAGACTATATACACATGTACAGCATCCTAAATTGAACAGTGTGTGTATTCATAGATAATATAGACTAGTAGGTTACTAGTCTATATATCTATGGTGTATTATAGAGGGTTACAAGAAGTTATGATTTCTGTCATAAATCACCTCAGTATAAAGTGTTCTGCATGTTCTCTTTCTCCACAGCCAGACCTACCACATTTGGAGTTAAAGCTCCAGACCATAAAGCTGACCTTCGAAACCTGCGAGATATGTTACCCAAAGCTGCCGTCGTGTGCGCCTTGTTGGCTCTCTTCTCGGCAGGGTCGCAGGGCAACAAGGAAGCTAATGTATACAACCATCACCTCGCTGCTTCGAAAGAACGGGTTCTACGGTTCGTAGGTCAGCCAGCTGTGTTTCGTAAAGATTCGGACACTTGTTCAGACATTGACGAGTACTATCGTAGACTGGTTCTCTTGCTGTGTGATGAAGAGTACATTCAAGCAGTGTTCAATGACATTGATACCAGCAATTGCACTAACGTGATCTACAACGACACTTTACTCTATTCTGGTTGTGGCACTAATCACAAAGGAGCTGTGTGTGCAGATATAGAAGATAGTATATACGGCGACCTTTATAGTCAATGCCGCAGATCGTTTGATACAAGTGAGTGTAGCAGTGGATGCCAAACCTTGCTCCGTCAACTTTCCGATAGTGTTGGATGCTGCATTCATGACAACTACGATGCAAGAATGCCATCAGTGTGGATGAACTGTGACATAGAACAGCCAGAAGTATGTGCTGACACTCCCAATACAGCAGATATTGTGGCCAAACGTAATGTTGATCCCTGCACTGATAAATGCAGTCTAAGGCAGGCTTATTACACGTTTTGTAAGTACCTATACCTTGGTGAAGAATATGAGAAGCTAAACAGGGAATGTGACAGGGAAGATGAACTAAACCTTTGTGGATTTTACAAAGGAGAATTTTGCATTTCAATGAACTACAGTGGAACCTCCCATAACGGACCCTCCCACGAGCGGACCACCTCTCTATAACGGACACTGGCTATGGCACGGATTGAAACTACAATACAACTAGTGTTAAGCCAACCTCCCACGAGCGGACGCCTCTTGATTCCGGACAGCGGACAAGCCACGTGCTCCCAGCTGATCAACTCTGCACAAAAGTGCCTCTTATAACGGACAAACAGGAAACCACACCCATCCTTCATGCGTGAATTTAATTGGCGAGCGTAGCTAACCCTCTGAACGGGCGATTTTCATGTAACCCGCACTGTACATACTGTAATGCCGTATATACGTGCTTCTAATTTGGCGTCCCGCTCGCCAACAACGCTTAGCATTTCACTAGTACAATAATCATTGTTCTGTGATACACTAGGATAATCCTTTGGCTTTCAGTGAAGCTACTAGCTCTTTCAACTTTTCTATGTGGGGTTTAGGTGCATGAAGTGTGTAAATTGTACTCAATTGTAGTCAGACTTTTAACACAGTTGTACTCAATTTAACTGAGTTAACATGTGCATGCTTGTAGCTAAACTGTTCTTTATATAATTTATGTGTTATTACCCATGCATGTGCACTTGTAGTGTTGTTATGGAAACTGACATGTTTTTGTAGTTCATCTTTGGTGATCTTGTCTAGAAATTGTAGTAGATGGTGTAGATATGTACTTAAGGGCTTTTAGAACATGTTATCTATATATATTACGTCTATAAATGACCTATTGGCTTGAACCTCCCACCAGAGGACAACCTCCGAAAAGAGGACAAAACCTCTGCTCCCAAAGTGTCCTTTATTCAGAGGTTCCACTGTACTCAATTGTAACTTCACACTTTGACACAATACATGACGAATGTTATTCCAATTCAGAAGAGGGTGATGTAAAAGATGGCATGTGCTCTACCAAGTGCAGAAATTCTTTGGAAGAAACTATTGACACAGTCGGTTGTTGTTTTGCCTATTGGAATAGCTCAATAATTGAATCAAGTAGGCTACCATCTGATCTATTTTCTGCTTGTGGTATAGAAGTCCCTGATGCCTGCAGCAGTTTCAGGAGTAGTACTGTTCCTGATGACTATCTGGAATGTGCTGGTCTCACCATTAACGGTGGAGCAACTCTTCAATCAGGAGTCTACAGCATTGGACTTATCATAATTAGTTTAATTGCTACTTATATATAGCTTTTGAATATTGGACAACAAAATGAACAATAATATTATAAGTTTGATTGCTTTAGTAGTGTAGTTACTCTTTTGTATAATACAATATGCATAACCAAACATGAAACATGTTTCCAGGCAAAAGGTTAGAAGCTTGCAATTGGTATTGGGAGCGAAATAGCTAGCTCGCTGCCTATTCCAGGCAGCTATATACCAACTTCAGAATGAAAATCGTTTGGTGTGTTATCTACGAGATTTGGACAAGAGTTCAAGCAGTCGGCCAGAGCGAGGGCTCTGTTTGGTCTGATAATGCCTGTGAGCGAGGGCTCTATTCGCTTTCTGATGGTGGATTGACTAACATTTTGAACTTGACTTAGATGTTTTGTTTACATGTATGTGTTCTACATGTACGCCTATACCTCACGGTCCCGGCATATGAAGTATGAATTATGAATTATGAATTATGAATTAAGCAATCGGTTCTGTCTTTCAGTCAGTCCGTCAGTCGTCAAAAAACATTGAAATCCGTCCTCTGCGTACAGTATACGGCTTTAAAGAACATTGGAATAAGAGAAAACGTATTTACTCCCCTTCCTGGGCGTCGGTTTCGCTCTTTCTCGGGAGTGCTAGCCGTTCCAAAAATTAGCGAAGTTCGCTCCGACTACCAAAATTGCAAATCACGTGTAAATACGGTAGCCTCGTTCCCAGGCCCACTCCCGCTACGCGCATATTTATTGTACGCGACCTTTGACCCTATGATATGAAATGCGGGAGAGGGCCTGGAAGATTTTATCACGTGAGTGACGTTAAGGGTAGAGAGAAGGTAGAGAGAACTTAATGTGCGTGGGTGAGCAATACCGCAATAGTATTTACGCCTACGCATTGCGTACACGTGTAAGTTCTCGGCAACTATAGTAGCTTAGTATTCGCGAAACGCACAGCGTAGGTTTACTTTAGTCTGGCTAGTATACCTCTGATTGCCACTGTGTCAGTCTATGGAGTGAGAAAAGCCAGTCTGACATCTATCGTGCGTGGAAGCAACAATGCTATTCAGGTAACTAACGCGTACAGGCTGAGTAAAATCGGGAGCGTTCCTCCTGTAAGCAGTTCTGATCTAGCGGCAGTCCCTGTTCTCCCGCTGGCGCTGTTCTACTGTCGTTCAGATACGGTAGCAATAGATGGCAGTGCTGTAGTTCATATCTGTCTATGGCTCAAATACTAAGGTCAGTACAGATCATGGCTAGCCACGAGCCAGCCTTAAACGATGCCAAAGGGTCCAGAGCTCACGAGTACACGTGTATAAAGCTTGCAAAGAGCAGCCAAGCTAATACAAGCGGACGTGTAGGCGTTGTGGTTGCTACGCCCGCGCACAATTAACTTCTCTCTACCCTTGACGTCACACACGTGATAAAATCTTCCAGGCTCTCTCCCGCTTTTCGACGTCCAACGGTTCTAAGATTGCGTAGCGGGGAGAGCCTGGGAACGAGGCTATAAATACGGATAGAATGCAGCGCGGTGGCCCTGAAGGTCGCGCCGATGCGACGAGGTCTATGCGACGATGTCGATGCGCCTATGGACGATGTCGATGCGTCTATGGACGATGTCGATGCACCTACGGACACGAACGCCACGGGATATTCCACATGCGCTAACATGCACGTGCTAAATACGCACTTGTATGCATGCACAGTTGGCGGTACTGTAACAGCTGTTGTTCCAGTCTGCAAGCTAAAAGCGAGGTACTTGCTATTGACTATGTATACTGAAGTAAACTATATGTGCTATATAGGACTATAGACTGTATAGTGTATATACTTCCAAAACCGTATGTGCAGATGTCCTGCCAGGGTCAAGAAATGACCCGGAAGTTGATCGTAGGTTTAGCTATCGTTAATAAATCAACATGATGCATTTTAAATTAATGCTAGGACTCATACGAAAGTACTGATTTCAGTATACGAAGATTGAAGTAATCTTATCATATTTAAAAATTACACACCACGCTGCAGTTGGGTATGCATTAAATTTCTGTTTTGTTCCTGTTATAAGATATTGGCTGAAACGCGCAGACTTAATTAAACACCTTGGTGTACTAGTTGGCTTCGTGGCCTTTTTATGACGTTCTAACTGTCCATAGGCGCATCGACATCGTCCATAGACGCATCGACATCGTCCATGGCATAGGCGCATCGACATCGTCCATAGGCGCATCGACATCGTCCATGGCATAGGCGCATCGAATCGTCCATGGCATAGGCGCATCGACATCGTCCATGGCATAGACGCATCGACATCGTCCATGGCATAGGCGCATCGACATCGTCGCATCGCGCGACCTTCAGGGCCACCGCAGTATTCTTCGAATACTAGATCTAGTTTTGCTCGTTCAGAGACGTGACATCTAACCTTTGACCTTACGGTTTATCTTTGCGCATGCGCAATGTGCATCTGTTGTACGGATGTGCATATCTCTGTTTAAGGGTTTTGGGGTCGAGGGTTTTCATATCATATATGCACTGCAAAAATAATTATTATGGTCATTTTAACCATTCTGTGTTTATCTCAGTTGAGTATATTAACACTGTGTACTACAACCACAAGAAACTTGAAGTGGCATGATTTTTGTATCCCTTCTTCTTAAAATGATTCCACATAGTCTACTACTGTTCAAGGTGTATTGCCTGTATATAGCACACCATCTATACTCCAGCTACTTATATACAATGCAGGATATTGTTTCCAGAAACATGCATGATATACCCAAAACCATCCCACTTCAAGGTTCTCTCTCATTAACAAAGAACTCAAATTAGTGGCTATAGTATCCACCATCCATATTCTAATTGAGATGTAGGAGGTTGTTTTCAGAAACAGGAGTCATCCCACTTCAAGTCTAGTTTAAAAACAAAGAATTCTGCAGTACACGGTATATTTGACTCAAGTTGCAACTAAGATAACGACAGAAGGGTTAAAATGACCTTCAAATATTGTATATACGCACAGCATCAACTGAGATAACCACAGAAGTGTTAAAATGACCTTCAAATTTTGTATATACACACATGATATACCCAAAACCATCCCACTTCAAGGTTCTCTCTCATTAACAAAGAACTCAAATTAGTGGCTATAGTATCCACCATCCATATTCTAATTGAGATGTAGGAGGTTGTTTTCAGGAACAGGAGTCATCACACTTCAAGTCTAGTTTAAAAACAAAGAATTCTGCAGTACACGGTATATTTGACTCAAGTTGCAACTAAGATAACGACAGAAGGGTTAAAATGACCTTCAAATATTGTATATACGCACAGCATCAACTGAGATAACCACAGAAGTGTTAAAATGACCTTCAAATTTTGTATATACACACATGATATACCCAAAACCATCCCACTTCAAGGTTCTCTCTCATTAACAAAGAACTCAAATTAGTGGCTATAGTATACACATCCATATTCTAATTGCAATGTAGGAGGCTGTTTTCAGAAACAGAAGTCATCCCACTTCAAATTAAACTAGTCTAGTTTAATAACAAAGAAATCTGCAGTACACTGTATATTTGACTCAAGTTGCAACTGAGATAACCACAGAATGTCAAGAGGTGTGTAGGATATCTATAAGAAATCTGGATTTCATTTCAGCAGACTATATACACACAGCATCCTAAATTGAACAGTGTGTGTATTATAGAGGGTTACAAAAAGTTTTGATTTCTGTCATCAATCCCCTCAGTATATAAAGTGTTCTACATGTTCCCTGTCTCCACAGCCAGACCTATCACATTTGGAGTTAAAGCTCCAGACCATAAGCTGACCTTTGAAACCAACATACTCTGCGAGATATGTTACCCAAAGCTGCCGTCGTATGCGCCTTGTTGGCTCTCTTCTCGGCAGGATCACAGGGTAACAAGGAAGCTAATGTATACAACCATCATCTCGCTGCTTCGAAAGAACGGGTTCTACAGTTTGTCGATAAGCTAGCTGTGTTTCGTAAAGATTCGGACACTTGTTCAGGCATTATCGAATACAATCGTAGACTGCATCTCTTGCAGTGTGATGAAGAGTACATTCAAGCTGTGTTCAGGGACATTGAAACCAGCAATTGCAGTAATATGTTCTACAACAACACATTACTCTATTCTAGATGTGGCACTAATCGCAACGGAACTGTGTGTGCAGATATAGAAGATAGCATACAAGACAACCTCTATAGTCAATGCCACAGATCATTTGATACAAGTGAGTGCAGCAGTGGATGCCGAACCATGCTCCGTCAACTTTCCGATAGTGTTGGATGCTGCATTCATGCCAACTACGATGCAAGAACACCATCATTGTGGATGAACTGTGACATAGAACAGCCAGAAGTATGTCACGACACTCCCAATGCAGTAGATATTGTGGCTAAACGTAATGTAGATCCCTGCAGTTATAAATGCAGTCTAAGGCAGTATCATTACACGTTTTGTAAGTACCTTGGTGAAGAATATGAGAAGCTAAACAGGGAATGTGAGAGGGAAGTTGTGGTCAACCTTTGTGGATTTGACAAAGGAGAATTTTGCATTAAAATGAACTACTCAATTGTAACTTCACACTTTGACACAATACATGACGAATGTTATTCCAATTCAGAAGAGGGTGATGTAAAAGATGACGTGTGCTCTACCAAGTGCAGAAATGCTTTGGAAGAAACTATTGACACAGTCGGTTGTTGTTTTGTCTATTGGAATAGCTCAATAATTAGATCGAGTATGCTATCATCTGATATATTTTCTGCTTGTGGTATAGAAGTCCCTGATGCCTGCAGCAGTTTCAGGAGTAGTACTGTTCCTGATGACTATCTGGAATGTGCTGGTCTCACCATTAACGGTGGAGCAGGTCTTCAATCAGGAGTCTACAGCATTGGACTTATCATAATTGGTTTAATTGCTACTTATATATAGCTTTTGAATATTGGACAACAAAATGAACAATAATATTATAAGTTTGATTGCTTTAGTAGTGTAGTTACTCTTTTGTATAATATAATATGCCTAACCAACATGAAATATTTTTCCAGGCAAAAGGTTAGAAGCTTGGTATTGGGAGCGAAATAGCTAGCTTGCTGCCTATTCCAGGCAGCTACCAACTTCAGAATGAAAATCGCGCGCATCAACGCGGTATAGTGGTTAAATGACACGTAACTTTCGAAGCGAAAACGCCATTTTAAAAATCATTCGCATGAACGCATGAAGCCATTGGTACCTCTCTTAGACATAAGGTGCTCTGTTGCTTGTAGTGGCAGTAAAGGTGGTATATAACAGACACATATACACACAGCCCCAGTAATGTGCCCCTCGTTGCCCATGAGCACCGATGGTTAATCAGGTATTACTGCCAGCCTGGGCATTGCCACAAGTGGAACTAAGGTATTTTTTAAACCCTCATGTATTTATCGATCCAGTTGCGTTGAGTTACTGCATAGACTGTACTCCAACCACTATGATCATGAAGTGGCATGATTTGAGAAACCTTCTTATACTTAACCACAAGGTATATATGTATACAGACGTGTACAAGTACGTATACAGTGCGCATGCGCGCGCCGACGGTATTCAGTGCATGGTAGTGTCGTGAGTAAACAAGTTGAACATTGCTTAAGGCAGACCTCTCAACCTGTAGAAGTAGCTCACCGTGAGATTCTGACAGTGAGTGGAACTCGCGTCTTAATGCTCGCCATCTGCGCATGCGCATGATTCGGCTTATGCGAGATACATGACACTGCGTACTACTGCCAAAGACTTACAGCAGAGGGTACTACTGCCAGTCTTACACCTTGCGTTGGCTGCCTGTTGAAAATTAGGCACACAGATAATATATGGTAATAGCACCAGTATCTATACTACTTTACTATTTCTAGAGGTTTGCGCACGGCCGTGAGAAATCGCTACCCCGTCGTGAGACCGTGAGAGACACCTTGAAATCGTGAATCTCACAGTCAAATCGTGAGAGTTGAGAGGTCTGTTAAGGTCGTTCCCTTCTGTCAGTTGCAAGTTGAGTTACTGCATAGACTGTACTACAACCACCATGAGACACTTGAAGTGGCATGATTTTGAGGAACCTTCTCTTCCGCTACAGCTATAGACAATGATAACACTTCTCAGTTTAACAAAGAATTCAATTGCAAGGTATATAGATATTGGATCTATATAGCACACTACACTATCTATACTCCATGTATAGGCTTCCTCATGGGCGGTATGTTCTACGAACGCGCACCGCGAGTAGAACATGCAGCCCATGAGCAATTAAACCTACTTAGTATATGACCCCTTGCACACACTTAGGAACAATGCACAGCTATTTCAACACAGGAAATACCTAAACCTCTAGGTTGTGGGTGCACTTAAAATCTCAGCAGAGGGTAAAGGATAGGGCTGGATTTGTGGTAAGCTATATAGTACCTACCACTAGCCAATGTTTCACCTACCAAAACGCTATAGTTGGCCTTGCAATGATAACATATACCAAAACTATTTAAAATGCAGGATGTTTGTTACAGAGCAGAGTATATACATGAAACTATCCCACTTCAAGTTTTTCTCTCTCATTTTTGAGGGAGAAACTTGACTAGTTTTAAAGTTTGATGATTCCTGCTTCTGAAAACAATCTCAATACGTGCAGCCCTGATCGGTCTTATGTCATAACTGTGCCAACATATCCTGGTGTGGTTATAAGTCACACATTCTGGATGATCCAAAAAATGAGTTACATAACTTTACTCTATTAGATGATGTGATAAGTGTGCCCCACACGATATGTTGGCACACTTTAGCCTTTGATCTGTTACTCTATCAGGCAAGTGGAGTATGGACGGCATATTGCAGCCACTACCTTTAATTCTTTGCTAATGAGTGAGAAGTTTGACTAGGATGCATGTTTTGAGCATGCTTCTCGGAGAAGCATGCTCAAAACATGCATCCTAGTCAAGTAGGGGAGTCCCCTATATATACATTTTTGCAAATAGGGTTATGGATGGCCAGTGTACAACAGACACTATACCTTGAGAAGCTCAACTATAGTTTGAAGCATGGGATGATGTCGAGATTCTGAAACAACCCTCTACATTGCAAGTAGAGTAAGGATGGTGTACAACAGCCACTCTACATTGCAAATAGAGTACGGATGACAGCCACTCTACATTGCAAATAGAGTACGGATGACAGCCACTCTACATTGCAAGTAGAGTATGGATGGTGCACAACAGCCACTCTACATTGCAAGTAGAATATAGATGGTGTACAATAGCCACTCTACATTGCAAGTAGAGTATGGATGGTGTATATACAACAGCCACTCTACATTGCAAGTAGAGTATGGATGGTGTATATACAACAGCCACTCTACATTGCAAGTAGAGTATGGATAGTGTATATACAACAGCCACTCTATATACATTGCAAGTAGAATATGGATGGTGTACAACAGCCACTCTACATACCTGAAATTCAAAGAGAATTTCGACTAGGATGTTTTGATGCTTTCGAAAACAACCCCAAGTAGAGTATGGATATGATGTACAACAGCCACTACATTGAAAATTCTTTGTTAATGAGAGAGAAGCTCTACTAGTTTGCGCTGATTCTTATGGTGTCCCTTTTTGGGCGTTTTATTGTGCGCAATGGCAGAAATTGTCCGAAGAGACACACACAGTGACACCTCCTGCGCATGCGCCTAGGGTTGCACAGCGCATGTGTCGCAGAATGCACAGTGCCAACTCCAAGTGGCGCCTTTAGGGCATATTCTTTCTTTTGCTTCACATGACCACCAACTGCAAAAAACATCCATGTATGTTTGTTCATTATACAATACTTGTGGATTACAAAATAGAACAGCATCTGAATCATAAGAAGCCACACCATATCCCCAATAGTTTATCAGTCTAACATATCAGCATTGCTGAATTCCACGTTGCATCACTGGATACGCAACTATTATGGATTCTTCAGATACTGGAATGCAGAACAAGCTAAGGAGAGTGATGAAAGCAGAGAAACAGGGAATGTAGATGGCATGCTGGTACTAGGTTACCACTACTCCCTCAATGTTCTCCTATTACCATCCATTACAGTCTTCCATTCCAGTCTCTTTCTATCTCTTACATGTATTGCTCTCTGTTGTTTTTTTTGTACACACGTAAAATGTAGATCCAATTAGCGTATAAATTTAGTTGTAAGCATGGCACCCATTCTTGTGTTGTTCACTTATAAGGAGAGGTTGTTCACAATATATATATATACACAGTGAAATTTTGTAGTGATGTCCACATGTTATAGTATAGTTGCATGTCCATTTTCTTTAAAAAGTGGCATTTAGTTATATGTGTATATGGAGGGGGGGGGGAGGGAAAGATGGAGGGAGAAGGGGAGGGAAAGGTGGAGGGAGGGAGGGAGCATTAATCAATTTCCTAAGTCTCAAGACTATACAGCTCTACACTCAGTTCAGTGATCGTTAATTTGCCATGGGTCAGCTCTCCATAGCTATCCATTATTACAATGGCATGCTGGTACCAGGTTGCCCGTACTCCTTCATTATTCATCCATTGCAGTCTTCCATTCCAGTCTCCTTCCTCTTACCTCAAATGAGCACTTACTGGTCTCTGTTTTATAACAGCAAACATAGCAAAGAGCATACATAAATACATTATAGGATTGCACTAGCAATAAGTACAGGATCACACAAGCATATGATATGTCATCTGAAATGCCTAACTGTCATGCTGGTACTAAGTTGCCCATACCCCCTTCATTAGTCTCCTATTACCATCCATTCCAGTCTTCCATTCCAGTCCCTCTCTACCTTTCACCTCATATAATAATACGATTGCACTAGCAATATGTACAAGCATGCATACATCATCTGAAAACCCTAACTGTCAATATAAGTAGCAGCAATGGTATGTCACACTCTATAAAAGACAGATTCTGGCTATATACTACTAGTGTGTTTCCTGCCATAGGCCTTGTAGTGATTACCCCTGTGGAGTAGCTGTGTAGATAGTTGGCATGCAGTACACTGTTGAGTGTGAGTTGATGATGTGTGCTTGAATAAAATATATAAGTACTTTGGACGTCAACTCTCTGATGCAAATTTCAACTGTGCTCTTACAATTGCATTTCTATATACTTGGTACACATAGACCATTATTTTTGCCATTGTACACTTAATTCTCTAATTAAAAAAATTCTTTCAGGTTAAAGAATGATGCTGCTTCCTTACCTGGTCATATATCTGGTGTCTTTCATCCAGACACAAGCTAAAGTGGTGACTGAAATACATGAACTGAGTGGACAATGTGGTGAGTCTCTTGGAGTTTATTACTATCATTTACTCCTTCTCTTCAATTGAGCATAACCAACAGCAGCCAATTAGCTGTATATGTCAGCAACATACATACAACATAATAATTAGATGCACAAGACAAAATAAGCATTGCAAATCAAAAAGGCATGTATATAGTGCAAGCCAGTAGCCCGATCCTGGAGTGGGAGGTTCTGTGTTGTCAGTAGGTGGACCCAGAGCAATGTGCGCAAAGCGTATAGTGGCTAGGGGGGTCTGGGGGCATGCCCCCCCATTGGTATTTTAGACGTTCAGATCTATTCTGTTGCTTTTTGGGACACTTTTCGATCATGGTAAGGCAAGTGTAATTGTGAGGTATAATATCTATGGTATAATAAAAAAATCAACAGTTGCAAAGAACCAAAAGTTGCCGCCGTGCAATCGGATTCGCAGACGCTCAGACTGGGCAGCGTAGTACGACTGACGGTGTAATAGTGAATATTGTCCCCCCCAAAAGTTGACATGACTAGCAGTATACCATTTTTATAGTCTCGCGGGCCAGACTCTCACGCGGGGAGAGAGAGTCTGGTCTCATTCCTATAGTAGAGTTGTGCATCACACGCCAGATTTTTTCCGGCGCGATAAGTGTGCTAAGTGAGTGTGAAATCGCAATTGCAAGCGCTTATACCTACGCGCGCACAACCAAATGTGTAAGCGCGTCTGGTCATGGCTCCTGTATGCTGTGTGTGTCAACAGGCGACTTACTTGGACCACAGAAGGAGAAAGAAGCTGTGTGGTGTGAGCTGCACAAACGCTAGGGATGCTATTGTTTTGTTGTCAGGAAGTATGCCCCTAGAACTTATGCTCCGTACTGTTCTCTGCAATTTGAACGCTGCCACCGCGGCTTCCAGTTGCCTCTCCTTCAGGGGATCATAGCCTAGCTCCCTAGCACTCTCTCTAACGCGCTGAGTCCATGATACGCTTACTAAAAATGAGAGCATGCGCACATGACCAACTGGCTAATAGCGTTAAAAAGAGGTGATAATTATGTGAACCACTTAGAAGCCTTACCAACGCTTGCACAACTCTACTATAGGAATGAGACCAGACTCTCTCTCCCCGCGTGAGAGTCTGGCCCGCGAGACTACCATTTTTACTGGTAATGCAGCGAATCAGTATAGCAGTAACGTGCACGTGGCCAGGAACCTGGTTGGTGATGTGAATAGCAGAAAAGCCTAAACTCTCCGTCGTGGCACAGTACAGTCATAAAAATAATGTTTTTATACCCCCATAAACGGGCTAATGATCTAAAACTACACTCGGTTTTTCGCTAGGGTGGACCGCTTTTTGCATCGAAAAGTAGACCGGGGGGGCAATTATAGCAACCAAAAGTGGACCACCCGGTCCACTTTTGGTTGCCATAATTGGCCCCTCGGTCTACTTTTCGATAGGCATAATATCTATGGTATAATAAAAAAATCAACAGTTGCAAAGAACCAAAAGTTGCCGCCGTGCAATCGGATTCGCAGACGCTCAGACTGGGCAGCGTAGTACGACTGACGGTGTAATAGTGAATATTGTCCCCCCCAAAAGTTGTCCCCCCGGACATTATTCACTAGTGAATACTGTCCCCCCCCCTTGGTGAATAATGTCCCCCATAAGATTCTTTGTTGAGGCAACTGTACTTCATCTCCTACGGCATTTCTGATAGGGGGGACATTATTCACCGGTGAATATTGTCCCCCCTAAAATGCAGCTGGCTGACCGATAGCCTCGTACTCAGGCCGTGTGGGGGAGGGGACGAGGCTAGCTCACAGAGGTATGACATGATGTAAAAGAGCTTTCTACGATGGGGGACATTATTCACTGAGGGGGGACATTATTCACTAGTGAATAATGTCCGGGGGAACAGTATTCACAGGGGGACAGTATTCACTCCGACAACGGAAGTTGAAGACTAGGAAGCGACTCCGAGCCAGCCGAACCAGTCATCATTGGCCTTCTTTTTGGCGGCAGGTATCGTTTCAGGCTCCAGCTGCTACCTCGCTCTTTCTGCTCTCGGCGTCCCATGGCCCAGTGATGTGTTCACATGCTTATACCACGCCCACTCACTACGCGTACAAGCGGACCCCCGTCTGCGTGCGCGTGCGGGCGGTTCGTCCGACCCCCCCCCCCCCCCCCCCCCCAGCCTACGAGCTTGTAGTGTCGTTCACTTTTCAAGCAGTATTTAGTAAAAATCCTTGGGTGTATTCCATTATGTTCTCAAGATTAAAATATCTCCTTTCTGCATGCATAATGATTTCTCTTGTGCTGTCACGCGATAATTGGTACGGGGTAAAAAGTGGACCCCCTGGTCCAATTTTTGCCTGCGAAATATGGACCGCCCTTGCGAAAAGTGATCCGGGCATACAAAACCCTGCAGCGGTAGGCGAATAACCACTGTCTATGCCAGTGTGAACACCGACAAGGGCAATACGCCAGAATTAACACAACTAGGGTGGTAATTCTCAAACAACACAGGTAGAACGCTGACAGGAGTTTATCTGCGTCGTTCGCTGTGGTAAAGCTATGAATATAGCTCATTTATCGTGAAAAGGCAATCTGTGCGTGGAGCCAAAGCCAGCTTTACTATTGTGCTGACTTTTGTTCCGACTCGAACCGGGTCCACTTTTGGCTGAGCGAAAACTGGACCGGCTCCACTTTTGTCCATATTACTTCGTGTTAAGTGTTTTTATAAGAACCATCAGGAAGTCTTATAGTACCAGGGTTGAAACAAGACCCCCATTTCCGCAAGAAGCATACAAAAGCCTACACCGGTATGCGAATAGCCACTGCATGTGTATGCCAGTGTGAATATACCGACAAGGGCATGTAACGAGGGTGGTAATGCTCAAACAACACCGACAAGTAGATCGCTGCCAGGAGTTTATCTGCTCACGGTAGTAAAACTATGAACACATAGCTTAATTAATATCATGCCCACTTTTGTTCCACAAAACTCCACTCGAACCAAGTCCACTTTTGGCTGAACGACAACTTGGACGGGTCCACTACTTTTGGCTGAGTGAAAACTGGACCGGGTCCACCATTGGCGAAGTGAAAAATGGACCGGGTCCACTTTTGGTAGAGCGAAAACTGAACCGGGTCCACTTTTGTTCGACGAAAACTGGACGAGTGTGTATTTTACTCAGACGACAGTCAGCAAACCATAACTGTAGCTATAGAGATAGATATATAGTGCTTCAAGCATTTCATGGCAGAGGAGAGTGACTAGCAGTATACCATTTTTACTGGTAATGCAGCGAATCAGTAGCAGTAACGTGCACGTGGCCAGGAACCTGGTTGGTAATGCAGAAAAGCCTAAACTCTCCGTCGTGGCACAGTACAGTCATAAAGGTATCATTAATTGGCGAGCGGGAGCGAGCCAACCTAGTCGTGTGAACGGGCCGATTTTTCTATATATATATATATATATATGTGACTCGCACTGTACATACCGTAATGTTATACGCGCTTCTAATTTTGCGGACGCACTGCACGGTGAAGTGTCTCATTGTCTGGCAGTAGAACAACGCACTACTCGGCGGTACCTCAACAGAGAATACACCGCCATTGCTTACAACAGAACTCGCAGGAGGTGGTGTCTCGCTTCAGGCCAGGACTGACATGCCTTTCTCGACTCTGTGCTCGAATACCGGCGCGGCATGCAGTACGAACATCACAGGGCAGGGAGCCTCCTAGCCTCGTTCCCAGGCCTTTTGAAAGAGGACGACAGGCAAGAGCAGTGGAGACGCCTGGTGCTTCGTCGCTGCTGCTGATTAATTAATTAACTCTAAGTTGAAGCAGACGAGCCTCCCTCTCCTAGGGGGTGTTTCAGCTGCATGTCAGCTAATCAGCAATGAAAGCTACACGTGTGCAGCTCAGTTGGGTCGCTCCCGCTCGCCAAAAATGCTAAAGCATTTCTACTAGTAATGTTTTTATACCCCCACAAACGGGCTAATGATCTATAACTACACCCGGTCCATTTTTCGCTAGGGTGGACCGCTTTTTGCATCGAAAAGTAGACCGGGGGGCCAATTATGGCAACCAAAAGTGGACCGCCCGGTCCACTTTTGGTTGCCATAATTGAACCCCCGGTCCACTTTTGGCCCGGTCCACTTTTTGCGTGACAGTGGATATAATATTGATCTGTTTCAGATGCAATTGAGAGATTTGACAGTTACATAAAAACACTCCTCTCGGAGTCCAACAAGCAGCAGCAAGATTTGGATGAGATTAGAAATGATCTGGGCTCACTGGTATTTGGATTTGCTCAAATTCAGCACTACACTTACGAGCTAACTTCCGATAGTGCTACAGAGAAACTCAAGTTAACACAACTGCAGAAAAGCATTGACTCAGAGAAACGCAAGTTAACACAACTTCAGAAAAATGTTGACTCGCGGTTTGATTCAGTGGAGGCAGCAATTAATAAGGTGGCATCCTCCCAGCATCCTTGTGGGGGTCATGGCTGGGTACAAGTGGTCGACTTTGACATGGCACTCCTTAAAACCAGCTGTCCTGAGGGATGGACCCAGAGCCAATTGAGAAAGCGAAGTTGTGGGAGGACAAACCTCGAAGAAAAAACATGTTCCAGTGCAAGCTTTGAATTTGAACAAGGGACACTAGATTTTGTGAAGGTGTGTGGTCGTGTTAGGGCCTATGCATTGGGAGGTGTAGATGCTTTTCAAAATTTTGATGATGGATTAACTGAAATAGAAGAAGCCTATGTAACTGGTGTAAGTCTCACAGTTGGTGATACACCAAATATGGAACACTTGTGGACATTTGCTGCTGGGATTTCAGAGGTTGGATCAACTATTCCAGAAACTGATACATCTGGTTCTGGGATTTCAGAGGTTGGATCAACTATTCCAGAAATTGATACATCTGGTTCTGGGATTTCAGGGACTGGATCAACTATTCCAGAAATTGATACATCTGGTTCTGGGATTTCAGGGGTTGGATCAACTATTCCAGAAACTGATACATCTGGTTCTGGGATTTCAGAGGTTGGATCAACTATTCCAGAAATTGATACATCTGGTTCTGGGATTTCAGGGGTTGGATCAACTATTCCAGAAACTGATACATCTGGTTCTGGGATTTCAGAGGTTGGATCAACTATTCCAGAAATTGATACATCTGGTTCTGGGATTTCAGGGGCTGGATCAACTATTCCAGAAACTGATACATCTGGTTCTGGGATTTCAGGGGTTGGATCAACTATTCCAGAAATTGATACATCTGGTTCTGGGATTTCAGGGGTTGGATCAACTATTCCAGAAACAGATACATCTGGTTCTGGGATTTCAGGGGTTGGATCAACTATTCCAGAAATTGATACATCTGGTTCTGGGATTTCAGAGGTTGGATCAACTATTCCAGAAACTGATACATCTGGTTCTGGGATTTCAGGGGCCGGATCAACTATTCCAGAAATTGATACATCTGGTTCTGGGATTTCAGAGGTTGGATCAACTATTCCAGAAATTGATACACCTGGTTCTGGGATTTCAGAGGTTGGATCAACTATTCCAGAAATTGATACATCTGGTTCTGGGATTTCAGGGGTTGGATCAACTATTCCAGAAATTGATACATCTGGTTCTGGGATTTCAGAGGTTGGATCAACTATTCCAGAAATTGATACACCTGGTTCTGGAATTTCAGGGGTTGAATCAACTATTCCGGAAATTGATACATCTGGTTCTGGGATTTCAGGGGCCGGATCAACTATTCCAGAAACTGATACATCTGGTTCTGGGATTTCAGAGGCTGGATCAACTATTCCAGAAGCTGATACATCTGGTTCTGGGATTTCAGGGGCCGGATCAACTATTCCGGAAATTGATACATCTGGTTCTGGGATTTCAGGGGCCGGATCAACTATTCCAGAAATTGATACATCTGGTTCTGGGATTTCAGAGGCCGGATCAACTATTCCAGAAATTGATACATCTGGTTCTGGGATTTCAGGGGCCGGATCAACTATTCCAGAAATTGATACATCTGGTTCTGGGATTTCAGGGGCCGGATCAACTATTACAGGATCTGATCAGGCGAATCAATGTCCATGTGATGTAGATGACATTTCTTCTATTCCAATACCACAATTTGTTGGCAATAACTATTTCTGTGAATCTGGTCTAAATGTTGAATACGATGGTACAGACATCTTTCAAGTGGACGATCCTCTCTGGGATGGTGAGAACTGTATCGATGAGAGCAACTGCTGTGAATTAAACCGACCTCCGTACTTTGTCAACAACCTTGGAAAAGTACTTACAGCCAGCAAAATAGATGCTAGAATATGCCTACTTGATAGACGCTCAAATTTTGCTGATAAAGATGGAGAAGACATTTTTGTGGAGGTGGTGGAACTTTATGTCATGCCAGCTCCCTACAAATAATAGCATTATTGCTTTAATGCTTTGATATATTCCAAATAATATAGCTGTATATGTACGTACATTTAATCATGTAGATAGTATCATTTGAACACCCTGTTACATTTGATCATAATAATTGATAACAAAATGGCAATGCTACAAGTTGTACAATTTTGCAGAGAATTTTAAAAAAGGCATCTACAGTGAGTGACAGCTCACAGGAGGCTAATGTATCAGATCTACGCGAGAGCAACTTTTTTACACAATTGCTAAATGCATACGTTTTAGAACTACTGACACAGTAATGTTTGCATGGACCCAGGGTTGCGAGCCTGTGAAATTACATGATATATATATATGTTGCTCGGGAAATATCACAAATAAATTCCTCACAGCAGGTGTATATCTGACATATACACCTCTTGGCCATGGTTTATACATTACATATAGTTTCCTGGTGTCTGTCTATAGCAATACATGAAGCATTATGAAATGTTGCCTATCAGCATGTGCATATTCTATATCATGACTCGGACCATAATTATGTCTATAGACTCTACACAATGGAAAATATGTAAATGGTTGGCTTAGACTTTCCACATAAGTTGTCAACATTGATATTGTGTGTGCGTGTAGTGATTAGAGAACTAGATCATGCAACTGGGAGGCATGTCAGGTGACATCGTGTATCTAGACATCGTCATGTGATTGGTAGATGGTTAAGTTCCTTCTTTTGATCACTAACGGCTTTGGATTCCTTTCTCCAGGCTCAGTCACAGTCCCTAGTTCACTGTCCTTCCTCCATCCTTCTCCCTCTCCCCTCTCCCCTCCTCCCCCTCCTCTCTCCCCCTCCTCCCCTTCTCCCCCTCCTTCCCCCTCCCTCTCCCCCTCTCCAGTCTCTCTCTCTACCTTCCCCTCCCCATCCAATGACCCTTCATCATCTTCATCAATACATATCTCCTCAGGATTAGTCACCACTGACTGAGAGCACCGGACATCACTCATCATGTCTAATGACTTGTCACGTGACTTGTCACATGATCCAATGCTGGGTCTTGTGTCAGACTCTACAAATTCCAGAGATTTTTGAACTTCAGTAAATGAGAGGTCGTTGTCAGGGGCAACAGTCTTCTCCACTATTCTACCATTACTGTTTGGAGACGGGAAGTCTAGCTCATCACCAGAGAGGTTGTCATGGAGCCAGGGATAGCGGCGACCAGCGGAAGTGCTAGTGTTAGCTGGTGTTGATATCTCATTGGTCGAATTCCCATCATCTTCATCGTCACTGATGTTGATTTCATCTGGATTGGAAGAGTTCACAGAGGTGTGGCTGGTGGAGAGGAGGGAGGAATGGATGGAGGGAAAGTCTTAAGAGAGGAAGAGAGGGGGGCAGGGAGAGAGGGAGGTTAGATGGAGAGAGGGAGGTTAGATGGAGAGAGAAGGGAGAGGAGGGGAGTATTATGGAGTGGCAGAGGGAGAAGGGAGGGAGATGGAGGAGGAGGGGGAAGGAGTGTTAGGGAGTGGAAGGAGAGGAGAGGTAGTGTTACGGAAGAAAGGTGGAAGTTGGGGGAGGGGCAGGGACATGAAGGGAGGAGGAAGATAGAGATGGAGTATTATGGAGCGAAGAAGTTAGGGGGAAGGGAAGGGTAGGGAGAGAAGAGGGGAGAGCATTATAAATATGAACCACACACTACAAACTACTGAGTACTGACTTGGAGTGAAGTGGTTGTCTATTCCTAGTGTTCGACAGAGGACGGCTGTCTGGGTGTTCTCACAGGGATGGACACCTATAACAGATATACAGGGAACAGGGCAAAGGTGATGGTGGAGGAGCCATACTGTGTGAGGGTGTGGAGGTGTGATGAGTGGAGGTAATTGGTGTGAAGTTGTCTGGGACTGTGAAGTCCCCTCCAAACAGCTGCTCCACTTCTCTCAGCTCTTCTTCACTAGGAGTGAAGGCCACTCTGCTGTCAGGATGGTCCATATTACGACTAGCTCATTCACTCCCTACACATCTCCACTGTTACCTAGGGTCCGTGGAGGGGTGAGGAGGTAACCATAGTGATTTGGAATAGGTCATGAGTGGTTCAGTGCTCCTCAGGATGGCCAGCCACTCAACATCATAGCAGAGGTGGTAGGGAGGAGGGGAGGGGGAGGGGATATCCAGCACCTTGAGGGAGAGTGAGGGGAGGGGAGAAATTAGTGGTAAGGGGAACTGACACAGTCAACATTTAAACCAAATTGGGTCTCATGTTAGAGAGGTGGGACCAGTGACATGTGTGATAGGTGATGGCTACGGAGGGAAAAAACTGAGCAATACATCATTTGAAGAGGGTATAGGAAAAGTACATGTTGCTATAAAGGTAAGCCATGAAACTTAAATAGTGGAATGCTACACATTGTTGGTGAGTGGGAGAGTGCACATGCCACATATAACATTATAGTACGTACATTACCCATCACAAACATATATATATATAGAAAAGTCGGCCTGTTTACACGACTAGGAGGGCTCGCTCTGCTTGCCAACTAGGAGAGGAATTTACAAAATGCCTCCTAATACCCTCCATACCCTTGGCACGCTGTGAACACTGTACTGTAGACGATGGCTAGTCTTTACCTGTAAAAATCTTCTGCCAGGAAGGCACTTGTCTAGGGCTAGGAATTTGGTGATATTTCCGGTCTCTTGGTGGCGGTACACAGCTGCAAACTTCACGTGGAGGTGGGCCGAGAACCAGAATGAAGGTTGGAGATGTTGTAGTATCTCCATGGCAACAGGACTACCTAGTATGTCCTGTGATATCTGGAAAATATTGAATTCCAGTCACATGACGGTCATGTGACTTTATAGCATTACCTCCTCTGCAAAGTAGTGCTTCTTTCGTAGCAGTTGTGCCTTGTTTCCATAGTGATAAATGCCTCGAGGCCAGTCATGTGACAGTCCAATATCGACATGTCCACTTAACTAGGAATAAGACGTAAGCTATAACAGGTTAGGAAGAGACAAAACCTGTTTTGCAAACCTGTTTGAGTCTGAAGGCATCACATGATCTCACGTGATATATACTTCTCTTAGTACTCTCGGAGAATGGAGGGTATTCAAAATTACCTGTAGGGAGGGAGGAGAGAGAGAGAGAGAGAGACAGAGAGAGAGACAGAGAGAGAGAGAGAGAGAGAGAGAGAGAGAGAGAGAGAGAGAGAGAGAGAGAGACCTCCCTAGATGTGACATCAATCTCAGCCCTACCTTTCCTATAGTCTCCCTCCTTGTAAATCCCAGACATGCCCACAATTCTCACTCCTCCATACTGAACCACACCAGCCCGACCCATATAATAAATATTAGGAGCCACCCACCCTCCATAGCTCCTACAACACACTACATTTGATGGTGGTCTGTTACACTGAATGACATGACTCACAATTCCCACAGATGATTGGAGGCCTCGTGGTTCCCTCCAATGAATATCGTTAACACAGGGGCCTTCTTCTCTCCAGTATAGTACTGTAATAGCAGTCAGTCCCATCTCTACCTGACAGTAATGTCCTATCTCACACACAACTCACACAACCTTATGGAACGAGCCCATTTCTCTGTACTTTGGGGGGACTGCCATGCACAGTAAATCTTTCTCGTCTCGAACAGCCTGCACAGGGAGGGGGGTTAATGAGAAGGGGGTCCAGATTGAAGGGGTCCCGCTTAAATTTCTCCTCGTGGGATAAGCTGACCTGAAAGTCCCCACAGCATATCAATAGGTCCACTGTCATTCCTTCTCTCTCCTTCAGTTGACCAATCACCTCGTAGATCTTGTCTAGTTCTCCATGACAACATCCTTCCACCACAACCTGTGACGGATCACATCAAGTAGGCAGTCTGTTAGCCCAACAATCTCCTGACCTTCATCTTACACGAAGACACACTGTTGGAGGCTCTATTTAGGGTTACGTCCCCGCCCACTACTTATTAATGTATGCGCATGAACATATTTTGTTACAGTCTTACGGATGGCGCGAGACTGTCACTGTAATCCGTATAGGCCAACCCCCCCGCCAACTAAACAACTAAGTGGGCTCGCTCTACTTGCCAGTAAAATTTTTATTTTAGTCTCGCGAGCCACACCCTCCAATCTTTTGAGATTTCTAGGGTCTATGTATATCTACAGCTAGAGTAAAGACACTCACGCAACGGGTACTAGATTTACATGTAGATATGTGGTGTAAAAATAAAAGTTTTATCAGTGGTCATCTTGCATCCATTGTATGGTAACAGTGCATAAGTACGTAGTGTTTATTTTTTTGCTGATGCACAGGAATATCATTGCATGCCTTAACATTCCTTTATACGTACTTCATCTCAAACACATGTCATTGAATGATGTTAGTCACTAACAGATAAACAGTCTCTTTATACCACCCAGACAATGGCAGCATATGTTACATTCCTTCCCATATGCATCTCATCATTAGATACATGAATAATATAGTTCTCTCGTACTGAAATAAACAAACAGTCCCACAACCACCCACTCTAAAGTCAATCGTGTCTTATTAGCGAGCGGCTTATAAATAGATCAGTGCATTTGAATTATAGCTGAGTCACACAATCGATTATAGAGACGCATAGCACGTCTTTGCTGGAATTAAATGCACGATGCATCCCGTATTATCATTAGCACTGGTATTAGTACTGCAACTCTGCTTCCCAGCAGTAATTGGAGACTGCTATGATGACGAACTGGACAACAACAAAAGCTATAACAATTGTGCAACCTGCTACCAAACATTGGCCAATGCTCTCATCAACACTGGAGATAACAAATACCGACTCAGTGAGACGTTTTTCCCAATAGCGTCTGTTCAGCCAGTGCAAGTCAAGGTTGGGTATGTCAACAGAGCTAGTAATCAGACAATAAGAGAATGGTATTGGCTGGTGGGCGGATTTTACCTTATCCAACCATTGGAGCTGTTTCTATATCGTTCACTCTTCTTTTCATCTCCTAAATGGAGGCAAGGAGGTGTAATACTAGTTCTTCCTGAACAGTGCTTTGACACATACGATGATTTGAGGGCTGAAAGACATTTCCGTGTTCTTACTCAAAGGGTAAGATCCTATTCAGTATTGTCTTTGCTTATTAGGTATAGAATATCATTATCAGAAGGTGTATAGCTAGTTAGTCTCGCGAGCCAGCCTCTCATCGAAAAGCGGAAGAGGGTCTGGTCACAATACGCTAGGGCAGTCTGTCGCCAAGATTTTGCCGTGACCAATCAGATTCGTTGATTTTTACGTGACATCACGTAAGTAATTATGAGTCTTACTTCCGTGTTTTACAGCAATAGTGTGCGTAATAAATTACTGTGAATTTACATGGTAAATACTATAATGTGCATGTGCGCTTTCCACATGAAAATGGCCGACTGTACAAATGGCCTTTCAACGGAGGGAGTGCTGGATCTCTGCAACGGAGTGGTTTCAGAGAAACCCCATAAATATTTTGACCTCTGTTGCTGGCTGAGTACATGACAGTATTTTCCAGACAAACAGACACTCAAGAGTCCCTCTTCTCAACTTGCTCCTACTCCTCTGTGATGTGTGTACTGACCTGTCTTCTCAGTGTGTGGAGAGCTGAGAGGGTCTTGCAGGCATGAGTTTGGTTCTCAATAATCCTTAGAATATCCCTCAATTCAGTCTGGGCCTGAGTGCTACAAGTGCAGAACCCTCAGCGCCACCACGTGCATATAATGCGCATGCGCTAGGCCCTGGCACAATTGCTGGGCAATTTTTGGGAAAATGGGTGGGGTCGAGCAATCAAACACTCAGGCAACTTGATTGGGAAATTTGGGTAATAATTGCAAGTAGTAGACTACATTGCAGTAGCTGAAGGTGTTGCAGAGAGTGTCAACCCCCTTGATTAATGAAGAAAACAACTCTTTGCTAAAATGGGAGAAGGCATTGAAGCTAGTATTGCTTGTGTAACCAGTGGCAGAATGCGTATTATCGCTTTTAGACAATATATAGTTTCAACACTAGACAGGAATCGGATATGGAAGATTTTATTGAACTTGATGACATATGATGGTGTTTGTGGAAATTTAGGCAGATCAGTGGGAAAAATAGGCGGGAAAATTGGAAAAAACAGGGAGGAAAAGTGGGAAAAAAAGAAAGGAAATTTACGTGAATTTTCAAGCAACTTGTGCCAGGGCCTAATGCGCGCTATCCGCAGGAAAATGGCCGACCGTACGTATGGCTTTCAACGGAGTGAGTATTGGATCTCTGTAACGGTGCGGCTTCAGAGAAAACCCCACAAATATTTTTTATTTCACCTTCGTTGTTTGCTGAGTACGTGACAGTATTTTCAGGACGATCAGACGTTCCAGAGGTGAGATGTGACACACACACCGAACTACGTAACCCTCCTGCGCATGCGCGCCGAGGTTAATTATCTGACCGCGCTAAGTAAAACTTCCGGACATTCCACAGTCACAACTCCCGTAATATGAACAGACTTCTTCCGCTTTTCGATGAGGGGCTGGCTAATAACTAGTATGCTAACGGCTGATGCGTGCTATAAACTCACTGCTAAGTGCATGACAGATGAGAAGGTCATACTCTAAGGAAGTTAAGATTGAGCTCTCTATACGAGATCATCTTAGAAGAGAGGTGCATATTTATGTATCGATGCGCATGCGCACAGAGAGCATACTGCATGACTGTGTGTCTGTCTAGTTCCAGGTATATCTGTTCTGCCGGTGGAAATCAAATGCAAGTTAATGATTATACGGCTATTTAACTATGTTTCCTTGATTTGAAATTTGCTTTGGAAAAGCTATATAGTAGGACCCCTTACGTTCTACATACAGCACTAGCTATTTAATAGTGTGGTAGAAACGGACGAACAACAGCCCTAACCTACGAAGCTAACTCGAGCTATATAGCTAATTAAGTCTACATAGGCGTCGGAACCGGAGGGGCCAAGGGAGTCCTGCCCCCCCCCCCCCCCCCCACTTTTTGGGAGTTAATGTACGCATATATATATACGACGATGCGGAGACAATCTGTGATAACTTACCTGTATTCTGCGCGATCGGTAATCCAGCGGTGGGCGCGCATCATGCGTAATTTAGACTACATAGACTACATTCAATCAATTTGTTACAGTTAATGACAGTAGAAAAGTATTTTTTGCTGGTTTTTGGCATATTTTTGTTCATAGCATATGTATTATCACAATTTCACCACACTATTGGGCCCCCCCACTAACAACTTTGTTCCTACCGCCTATGGGTCTATGTCCATTTCAAATTGTGCGCACGTACGTGCAATGTGCTCAAACGCACCGAGGCATTACACCACCGGTGCTTTCATTATTTTGGTAGTAGAGAAAATCATTGCATATCTAATCATTTCTTCACACCTCATCTTTAGCATATGAATGATGTACGTATAGTCACTATCAAATGGATAAACAGTCACTCTATAATAATATACCAAGAGATAAGGTGTTAGTGGCAAATAGTGGATTAACATTCCTTCTCATCATTAAAGATGTGAATAATATAGTCACCTAGCACTAGCTAGCTACATGAAATAAACAAACAGTCCCTCTACACCCACTCTAAAATCAATCCAATGCCGCATTATATAAATGAGATGACTGTAAATGGGCAGTGTAGCAAGTATAATATAAAGAGTAAAAACGTTTCAAAAGATGTAGGGATGACAGTGCTAGCAAGAAACAAGGGTACTATATGCAGACAAAGGCAAGGATATATGGCATGAAAAACAAGGTGCAGCATGAAACAAAGGGAGAGGGTAATGGCATCCAACAATAATAACATGCATAACCCCTCCCTATACGTCTTTTATTATACGGTTGCACATGTTATTATTGTTGGATGCCATTATCCTCTGCCTTTGCTTCATACTGCATCTTGTTTCTCATGTCATATATCCTTGCCTTTGTCTGCTTACAGCACCCTTGTTTCTATGGTTTTTAGCACTGTCATCCCAGGGGCGGATCCATATACTCTCCAAGTTTCTCTAAACTACCCTGTTCAAAAATCAGAAACCGTGTTATGTGTCTAAAACGGCTTACTAGTGAAATGTAAGTCATTGTGGGGCTAGCGTAAGTGTCTTTGTGCCATTATGTACACGAGCTCGAGGTTATGTCAAAACGATTATATTTGGGCTAGGTTTGTATATGCAGAGCACTGAACTTCTAGTGTCTGTATATGATGTGACTATAATAGACTTTCTGGCCAGTCAACTACACTTGAAACTACGCTGCGCGTACTCGCTCGGCTGTATGCGGCGACATGCATGCGCAAATCATGTATTACGCAATTCGAGTCCACTGCGTCTCCTTTCCCGGTTTCTCTGATTTCGTAGGTTCCGTCTTCTGTTTCTCTCTTTAGGTGTATCTTTGTCCCCTCTTACCACTGACGGTCCCCCTTACTATCCTGGTCTTGCCTTAGCTGCGCCGATATCAGTGAGTCTCGAACAAGTTATAGTGGTACACTGACTCTTAGCCACTATCTATAGTGTAGTTGATATTCGAACTTAGCTGTAGTGTCGCTGATATATCCCCTAAGTCTCAATGCGTGGTATACGGGTATCGCCAATGTAGGGCACAATGCGCGGAACAGGGAGCAAGCACAGTTGGCCTACACCATTGATCGGGCATGTAAGTTATGGCCTGCCGTAGAAAACACACTGATGAACTGCTGGGAGATCATATCCCGTCGGAATACTAACGCATGTAGTGTTTCATGTGAGGGGACCATGCGTGGCAGGGGGGGACCAATCACGGCTGTCGTAGATGTTCCGGGGGGACCAATTTTGGCGGGGGACCATCGACGGCGTGACAAGTCTACCGACTCTGATATTGTATGTAGGATTTAGCCCTTAATATTAATCTTACCAATGTTTTTTTCTTTAAGAGGATCAGGTATATAAAAGGTCTAGTACTTGTAACAAGCTAACCTTAATGTCAAAATAACCTTGAGTGTGGCAAAACCTGTGTTGTTTAATGGTGAGTTACACCATAGATAATTGAACCCTCTATTGTTTATGGTTATACTTTCCTAAATAGTGTGTACTTTGACCCTTTCAAAGAAGACAGCATAAAGGTTTACCATCTATATATTTTGCCAACTCTGGCTAGTGATTTTCTCACATCTCTATTTTTATATAGTTGAAGGGTTATGCACAGAGTCAAGATGTTTCCCTTGATATTGATGGTAGCTACATGGGAATGGCTGTGACTGATAATGATTTTAAAATTGAAGAACATCTTTATGGAGATGTGAAACCTGGTATCATAAAGGCTGTTTATATAGTACCATTTCTTGTTGTTACTGCTTTGTTAGTAATTGGTTTTATTGTATTGTGCTGGTATGGACATCGTGAGTCTTCAGACTTTACTTTTCAAGAAAAACTGAAAGTTATTAAATCCGACACAGGGATTCAAGCTAATCTAGTTGCTGCAATATTTCTTTGCTCTTGTACTACCATAGCTATTTTCTTTCTTGATTGTATTTCGTGGGGTGTAGAAAAGAGTGCTAAACTACCAAGATATTTTCCTACAGATGGATATGGCTTATTTACAATTAGTATTGTTTTTAGTCTTTTTTCACTGTTGATTCTTTGTGTTGGTATTGTAGGTTTTATTTGGCTATACTTGATAAATGATAACAAATATATTATTTGGCTAAATAAAAAGTATGATAACAAATGTATTATTTGGCTAAATAAAACACGTCATATCAAAAGTTTTTATTTTTTTATTCCAATTTTCTTGTGTTCTGGAAGCACTCTTTTGATGATGTCTTTTCACTTCCAAACTATTCTTATGGCTTGGTCAAGTGATCCATTTTATGCCAGCAGAGTTGCTCTGTTTTATGGAATTGCAATATTTTGTCTCTTTATTTCTATCAAATTTGTTTACAATATGTCCCACACAAAAACAAATGCTTTTGTAGCTGTATCAGTTTTTGCTATTTTTATTTTTGTTGCTGGCACTATAGTTACTGTTGTTATATTTGTAGCTGCAATACCAGTTAATAACTCTATTGAGGAATCTGCAGAGGGAATTACATCAATCTACAATGGTGCTGTGGTCCTTTTTGGCAGTATCATTGCATACAAAGTTGGGTGGTACTATTTTGGTAATCCCTTCTCTGTTGATGATGCTCTAAAGCAAGCTATGACTGAGATAAAAATGACACCATTTTATTCTGATGAAAACAAATATTGGGAAGAGTTAACAGAAGAGAAACGAATGACAGAGATTATGAAAGCTCTTATCCATCGTCAAGTATTAGCACGATATTATACAATACCCTCTGCCCTCAACTCTATTTTAACCAAGGCTTGGCAATGCAAAGATGGAAAACTGATTACAGTGACGACTGTTCAAGCAGCCACACTAACTACTTCCCTTGCTCCTCACTTATACAAGGCAGTGAGATCTAATGGTAAAAAAGATAGTGAAAATAAGAACAATGATGGTGAAAATGGGGAAAATGATGGTGAAAATGGGGAAAATGATGGTGAAAATGATGGCGAATATAATGATGGTGAAGATGAGAAAAATGATGCTCGAACCAGTGCTTTAATTGATGCTTTGTATACTATTGTTCTGGATTCTCCGATCGATTTGACCATTCTGCCAAGTGAAGACAAGAAACAAACTCTGGAAAAGGAAGTGAAGAAAGTTTTGAAAGGTATCGATAAATCGACAACCACCCTTGATGAAAACAACAAGAAAATACTTAAAGAGGCTTTAGAAAAAGCTCTTACTCCATATGACTAAAACAGTTTTACTATTTTTATTTTACAGTAGTTCACTTTAGGCATAAAATTTGTTATATATGCAACTAACATTTATTCTAGACTTCTGAACTACCTACTACTAAAGGTTATTGTGGTTGTTGTTATTATTATTTAGTAGTAGTATAGTACTGTTAGCAGTAGCAGTATTAGTATTGAAAGTGTAAAATTAAACTGACATACAAAATCATGCTTAAGCAATTTTTAGTAATATTGTGCATGGTGGATTGCAATGATGACATGCAAGTGAAATTAACAGAGCATTGAATGATTTATGTAACAAACATCATTCTCAAATAAAAGACTGTTCATTCCAGAATTTAGTTCAGTCATGCACTGGTACAGCAGTCCAAAGTTGTAAATAGTAATTGGTATACCTGTAGCATAAATGGCCTCGATGGTGGCACATTGTGCTGTGTTTGTATCAGCATAAAAGCAGCTCCTTTTCAACATCCATCACCTTGACTAATAACTCTGAGGCCATACCTGCAAGAAAATGAATTGAACCCAGGCAGATGGAAATCTCCACCCACCACAATAACATTTAGTAGTAGGTAGTTCAGAAGTCTAGAATAAATGTTAGTTGCATATAAAACAAATTTTATGCCTGTGTGTGTGTGTGTGTGTGTGTGTGTGTGTGTGTGTGTGTGTGTGTGTGTGTGTGTGTGTGCGCATGTGTGTGTGTGTGCGTGTGTGTGTCTGTTAAGTCACATCTCACCTCTGGAGCGTCTGTTCGTCCTGAAAATACTGTCACGTACTCAGCAGGCCACCGCAGTGGCGGATCTAGGAATTTGGAAAGGGGGGTTTTGAGTTTGCGCGCCGAAAATTTTGTTTGGCCACGCCTATTGTGAACACCTACTGTCCGCCTAATAGTAACAGACCTATTCAATTCAGTTGCGACCAGGCGCATCAGTAGCGGTTCTGGGGAGGGGGGCGGGGGGCTTAGGGAGCTCGAGCCCCCTCACCTCCCCCCTCCCCCTCTGGAGCTCTTCTATATAGCGCAAAATACATTGTTCGCTTGCGCCATAGTAGACTACTACGCGCGCCACGCGGCACAACGCTAATGCCTACACCTACGTACGTACGTGTAACAATAAGGGGTGTGGTCCTTATGCGCAAGCCCCAGACGACTTCGCCCCTGCGCATGAGCGTGATTCTGAAGCGAGGACGGGGAACGAGCTGACCTCTGTACTTCGATCTTTGTGCGTGGCGCTGAGACTCGCCCGCCTATACAGAGTAGTTCGCTCCAATGAGTGAGTATTAAAGTGGATCTGCTTGGATATATATCTTCATTCTGTATGGCAAAAAGGGGGGTTCCATAGAACCCATGGAACCATGGCCACTGAACCGAGGTCGAAATATTTGTGGGGATTTCTCTGAAACCGCTCCGTTGCAGAGATATACCGCTTCCTGCGTTGTAGGGTACTGCAGCGACATTCCGCGCACTTTTTCGACGGCAGAACCGGATCAAGTGGTAAGAACGACACCTCGAATTTACGTCCGATGTTCAACATGGGTTCGGCGCGGGGCCCATTCGGAGGTGTCGTTCTTACCACTTGGCCCGCAGAGCCTTCCAAGGGTACTAAAAAGGCTAACAATAGGCTAAAGTCAAGCCTGGAATACGACTCGATGTAAGGTAGCAAGCTTCTCTCTGTTCAGTCTCCGTCTTTTGCCTAAAGTCTTCCGTATACTTCCCGTTAACGTAATTAGTATATCTAGCGCGTGCGGTTCAACGATTCGCGCACGCGCGTACGCTGCACTTTAGTTATAGTTTTTTGCACTGTGGTCCCTACATTCTTTAACATTTTAATGGAAATGCTTTTGCTCTTGATGTAGATAGCAGGATTGAGTCCACTATCAGAGATTCGGTAGACTCTCTATATAGGGATGGCGCAGACATGACACGCCCACTAACCAAACTGTATTAATGAGAGCAACTGCTGTGAACTCAACTGACCTCCGTACTTTGTCAACGACCTTGGAAAAATACTCACAGCCAGCAAAATAGATGATAGAATATGTCTATTTGATGAGCGTTCAAAGGGAGACACTTTTGTGGAGGTGGTGGAACTTTATGTCATGCTAGCTCCCTACAAATAATGATTATAAGAATGCTATATATTGCCTGCTTTGACTTCATATTATTATGTCAATATATACTCCAACCTATAACATGCACTTTTACATTTAATCATTTGAACTCCCAGTTACACAGAATTTTGGTAGTATTTTGCTACAAATAGTAATCATACCATTGATGGATAATTAAGCTACATTGTGCTAATGCACTCGGCAACTACAGACAGTTGCAACATGATGCTTCACATTATATGTATTGCTAGACAGACACCGGGAAACTATGCAATTTTACAGGCTCGTATATAGTTTCTCGGACCATATGTCTATACAATGAATGAACTGTAAATGATTGGCTTTCACTTTCTACAAAAGTTGTCAACATTGATTATTATCCATTTCTTGTTTTAATATATATGTGTGCATGTAATGATCAGAGAACTAGACGATGCAACTTGAAGGATTGTGACATGTCAGGTGACATCATGTTACATTGTATCTACATGTAGGCATCGTCATGATTGGTAGATGGTTAAGTTCCTTCTTTTGATCACTAACAGCTTTGGATTCCTTTCTCCAGCCTCTGCTGCAGTCACTAGTTCACTGTCCTTCCTCTGCCCTCCTTCTCCTCCCCTCTCCCCTCCTCTTTCTCCCCCCTCTCCTTCTCCCCCTCCTCTCCTCTCCCCTTCTCCCCCCCCCCTCTCCACTCTCTCTTTCTACCTCCCCCAATGACCATCAGTGATAAATGCCTCAAGGCCAGTCATGTGACAGTCCAATATCGACATGTCCACTTAACTAGGAATAAGACGTAAGCTGTAACAGGTTAGGAAGAGACAAAA
>OZ019949.1:2193015-2322119 GCA_963970385.1 Theonella swinhoei | reverse complement strand
ATGGTTGGAGGCCTCGTGGTTCCCTCCAATGATATCGTTAACACAGGGCCTTCTTCTCATTGACACAACCAGGAGCTCACTCTGCTTGCCAATTAGGAGGGAATTTAGAAAATATCTCCTAAAGCCCTCCATAACCTTGGCGTGCTGTGGACACTGTACTGTAGGTGATGGCTAGTCTTTACCTGCAAAAATCTCCTGCCAGGAAGGCACTTGTCTAGGGCTAGGAATTTGGTGATATTTCCGGTCTCTTGGTGGCGGTACACGGCTGCAAACTTCACGTGGAGGTGGGCCGAGAACCAGAATGACGGTTGTAGATGTTGTAGTATCTCCATGGCAACAGGACTACCCAGTGTGTCCTGTGATATCTGGAAAATATTGAATCCAGACTTTCCAGTCACATGACGGTCACGTGACTTTATAGCATTACCTCCTCTGCAAAGTAGTGCTTCTTTCGCAGCAGTTGTGCCTTGTTTCCATAGTGATAAATGCCTCGAGGCCAGTCATGTGACAGTCCAATATCGAAATGTCCACTTAACTAGGAATAAGACGTAAGCTGTAACAGGTTAGGAAGGGACAAAACCTGTTTTGCAAACCTGTTTGAGCCTGAAGGCATCACATGATCTCACATGATATATACTTCTCTTAGTACTTTCAGAGAATGGAGGGCATTCAAAGTTACCTGTAGGGAGGGGAGGGGAGAGAGAGAGAGGAGAGAGAGAGAGAGAGAGAGAGAGAGAGAGAGAGAGAGAGAGAGAGAGAGAGAGAGAGAGAGAGAGAGAGAGAGAGAGAGAGAGAGAGAGAGAGAGAGAGAGAGAGAGAGAGAGAGAGAGAGAGAGAGGGAGAGAGAGAGAGAGAGAGAGAGCTTCCTAGATGTGACATCAATCTCAGCCCTACCTTTCCTGTAGTCTCCCTCCTTGTAAATCCCAGACAGCCCCACAATCCTCACTCCTCCATATTGAACCACACCAGCTCGGCCCATATAGTAAATATTGGGAGCCAACCACCCTCCATAGCTCCTACAACACACTACATTTGATGGTGGTCTGTTACATTGACTGACATCACTCACAATTCCTACAGATGGTTGGAGGCCTCGTGGTTCCCTCCAATGAATATCGTTAACACAGGGGCCTTCTTCTCTCCAGTATAGTACTGTAATAGCAGTCAGTCCCATCTCTACCTGACAGTAATGCCTATCTCACACACAACTCACAACCTTATGGAATGAGCCCATTTCTCTGTACTTTGGGGGGACTGCCATGCACAGTAAATCTTTCTCGTCTCGAACAGCCTGCACAGAGAGGGGAGTTAATGAGAAGGGGGTCCAGATTGAAGGGGTCCCGCTTAAAATTTGTCCTCGTGGGATAAGCTGACCTGAAAGTCCCCACAGCATATCAATAGGTCAACTGTCATTCCTTCTCTCTCCTTCAGTTGACCAATCACCTCGTAGATCCTGTCTAGTTCTCCATGACAACATCCTTCCACCACAACCTGTGACGGATCACATCAAGTAGGCAGTTTGTTAGCACAGCAATCTCCCGACCTTCATCTTACAAGAAGACAACGGTCAAGACACTTTTGGAGGCTCTATTTAGAGTTGTGTGCCTCGAACCCCGCCCACTACTTAAAGTGCATCACCTACGCATAGTCTGAGGGTGTAGCTACGCCCGACTAGGTTACGCAGTCTGTGAAGCCTGTGGCTGGCTTGCTTGCTTCGTCGTTCTTCACTCCTTCCCTCTCTCTTACAGCTACCGATTCCAGTGAGGCCACTTCTACTCCAGATCTATGACTACTACAGTCAGGAGGTGAGCCATAATGAGGTAGTCATGTATACAGAGGATATGACCTGGATCATGAACTGGTCACCTCTATACCTATATCATAGATATTCCGTGTATAATATCTATGCCTATATTAGTAGCATGAGGGAGGGAGCCATGTCCACATGTACAAGTGTATGTATAATGTATATCCTTTGTATTTGCCTACACACATTCGTGTAAAGGGTTTGATTCGCTATAGCTGCTTCATTCAAAAGTTATGGTGTCGTTTTTGACATCCTACAGTGCTAATGTTAGCCTTATTTTCAATGGTAGGCCCTTCTAAAGTTCTAGAAAGCTAATGGTAGGCCCTTCTAAAGTCCTAGAAGGCTAACGATAGGTTAACATGATCAATGTAAGAGAGAAGGGCAAATTTTCCAAGTCTCCGACTTTTGCCTACAAATGTGCCATAGCTCTATTACACATAATGAGATAATGTTTCGCTTTCTTAAAGACTTGCATACAAAAGTGACGCATGTTATATATATGCACACTGAGGGTTAGTGCTTTTATTCTGAATTGAAGGTATCCATAAGCTTTATGGTGGAATATTCACTCATGTCCAGCATTGCCATCTAATGTCATAATTGTACATGTAACTCCATAGATACACTGGAAGGCCATGATATGTACCATATGTCACAGTTACCTCTTGTGTTTGTTCCTATGTGTACTTTGTCATAGTATCCCTGCATACCACAGTAACTCTGGCAGTACGTGTACATTACATGTACTGCCACTGCATCATTACCTCTGTCAGAGTATCCCTGCATACCACAGTAACTCTGGCAGTACGTGTACATTACATGTACTGCCACTGCATCATTACCTCTGTCAGAGTATCCCTGCATACCACAGTAACTCTGGCAGTACATGGAGTGATGTCCAGTGCTGCCATGTTTTGTCAGGGACTTTCTCAAAAATCCATAGTAACACTGACAGACTGTAACACCACATGATTGACAGGCAGCCAATACACTACATGTACCACTACCAAATTACTCCTCACTGCACTAACCCTCTGTCCTGTTACCTCTGGGAGTACGTGTACATCACATGTACTGCCACTACATCATTACCCCTCTGTCAGAGTATCCCTGCATACCACAGTAACTCTGGCAGTACGTGTACATTACGTGTACTGCCACTACATCATTACCCCTCTGTCAGAGTATCCCTGTATACCACAGTAACTCTGGCAGTACGTGTACATTACGTGTACTGCCACTACATCATTACCCCTCTGTCAGAGTATCCCTGTATACCACAGTAACTCTGGCAGTACGTGTACATTACGTGTACTGCCACTACATCATTACCCCTCTGTCAGAGTATCCCTGTATACCACAGTAACTCTGGCAGTACGTGTACATTACGTGTACTGCCACTGCATCATTACCCCTCTGTCAGAGTATCCCTGTATACCACAGTAACTCTGGCAGTACGTGTACATTACGTGTACTGCCACTACATCATTACCCCTCTGTCAGAGTATCCCTGTATACCACAGTAACTCTGGCAGTACGTGTACATTACGTGTACTGCCACTACATCATTACCCCTCTGTCAGAGTATCCCTGTATACCACAGTAACTCTGGCAGTACGTGTTCATTACGTGTACTGCCACTGCATCATTACCCCTCTGTCAGAGTATCCCTGTATACCACAGTAACTCTGGCAGTACGTGTACATTACGTGTACTGCCACTGCATCGTTACCCCTCTGTCAGAGTATCCCTGTATACCTCAGTAACTCCGGCAGTACGTGTACATGACATGTACTGCCACTACATCATTACCCCTCTGTCAGAGTATCCCTGCATACCACAGTAACTCTGGCAGTACGTGTTCATTACGTGTACTGCCACTGCATCATTACCCCTCTGTCAGAGTATCCCTGTATACCACAGTAACTCTGACAGTACGTGTACATTACGTGTACTGCCACTGCATCATTACCCCTCTGTCAGAGTATCCCTGTATACCACAGTAACTCTGGCAGTACGTGTACATTACGTGTACTGCCACTGCATCATTACCCCTCTGTCAGAGTATCCCTGCATACCACAGTAACTCTGGCAGTACGTGTTCATTACGTGTACTGCCACTGCATCATTATCCCTCTGTCAGAGTATTCCTGTATACCACAGTAACTCAGAATCACCTCCTTGGCGATCTCCAAGAAAGAACATGTGACATGTTACCAAAGTAAACCATATGCCAACCCAATCTATATATACCCCACTGGCATTCTGAAATACCGTACTAGCTAGTTTACTATATTGTCACACTCTTCATATCACTGCTGCTCACATACTTTTAAATCACTGCTGCTCACTTCTTGCCAATCACCATCACTATAATTATCACCTAAAAAACCTTTACTGGTGAATCCAAATTTAAAAGTGTAGTTAAATTTCCTTCTAAAGTATTGCTGGTGGTATATAATGCACACGATTATTAAATAAGGAGAGTGGCAGTACACATAGTGTACACGTACTGCCAGAGTTACTGCAAGGCCGTAGCCAGGCATAAAAAATAGAGAAGGCAAAAGCACGCACTGAGTTGCACGCGGGCCGTGGTACGTACGTGGGCGTTGGGATACTCTGACAGAGGGGTAATGATGTAGTGGCAGTACACGTAATGTACACGTACTGTCAGAGTTACTGTGGTATACAGGGATACTCTGACAGAGGGGTAATGATGCAGTGGCAGTACACGTAATGTACACGTACTGTCAGAGTTACTGTGGTATACAGGGATACTCTGACAGAGGGGTAATGATGCAGTGGCAGTACATGTCATGTACACGTACTGTCAGAGTTACTGTGGTATACAGGGATACTCTGACAGAGGGGTAATGATGCAGTGGCAGTACACGTAATGTACACGTACTGTCAGAGTTACTGTGGTATACAGGGATACTCTGACAGAGGGATAATGATGCAGTGGCAGTACACGTAATGTACACGTACTGTCAGAGTTACTGTGGTATACAGGGATACTCTGACAGAGGGGTAATCATGCAGTGGCAGTACACGTAATGTACACGTACTACCAGAGTTACTGTGGTATGCAGGGATACTCTGACAGAGGGGTAATGATGCAGTGGCAGTACACGTAATGTACACGTACTGCCAGAGTTACTGTGGTATACAGGGATACTCTGACAGAGGGGTAATGATGCAGTGGCAGTACACGTAATGTACATGTACTGTCAGAGTTACTGTGGTATACAGGGATACTCTGACAGAGGGGTAATGATGCAGTGGCAGTACACGTAATGTACACGTACTGTCAGAGTTACTGTGGTATACAGGGATACTCTGACAGAGGGATAATGATGCAGTGGCAGTACACGTAATGTACATGTACTGTCAGAGTTACTGTGGTATACAGGGATACTCTGACAGAGGGGTAATCATGCAGTGGCAGTACACGTAATGTACACGTACTACCAGAGTTACTGTGGTATGCAGGGATACTCTGACAGAGGGGTAATGATGCAGTGGCAGTACACGTAATGTACACGTACTGCCAGAGTTACTGTGGTATACAGGGATACTCTGACAGAGGGGTAATGATGCAGTGGCAGTACACGTAATGTACACGTACTGCCAGAGTTACTGTGGTATGCTGGGATACTCTGACAGAGGGGTAATGATGCAGTGGCAGTACACGTAATGTACACGTACTGCCAGAGTTACTGTGGTATGCTGGGATACTCTGACAGAGGGGTAATGATGCAGTGGCAGTACACGTAATGTACACGTACTGCCAGAGTTACTGTGGTATGCAGGGATACTCTGACAGAGGGGTAATGATGCAGTGGCAGTACACGTAATGTACACGTACTGCCAGAGTTACTGTGGTATGCTGGGATACTCTGACAGAGGGGTAATGATGCAGTGGCAGTACACGTAATGTACACGTACTGCCAGAGTTACTGTGGTATGCAGGGATACTCTGACAGAGGGGTAATGATGTAGTGGCAGTACACGTAATGTACACGTACTGCCGGAGTTACTGTGGTATACAGGGATACTCTGACAAAGTACACATAGGAACAAACACAAGAGGTAACTGTGACATATGGTACATATCATGGCCTTCCAGTGTATCTATGGAGTTACATGTACAATTATGACATTACATGGCAATGCTGGACATGAGTGAGTACATGTACATTACATGTACTGCCATTACATCATTACCCGTCTGTCAGAGTATCCCTGTATACCACAGTACAGGGCTGTAGCCAGCATGAGGCAGAGGAGGCAATCACCTCCTCTGATCTGGCACTGCAAAAGCGCTAGATCAACTTAGAGCTATAATTTGTCTGCGTATATCGACTCGCTCGCCTGCCGCCAACGCTCACGTACGTACCACAGCCTGCGTGCAACTCAGTGCATGCTTTTGCCTTCTCTATTTTTTATGCCTGGCTACGACCTTGCAGTAACTCTGGCAGTACATGTACACTATGTGTACTGCCACTCTCCTTATTTCATAATCGTGTGCATTATATACATGTACCACCAGCAATACTTTAGAAGGAAATTTAACTACACTTTTAAATTTGGATTCACCAGTAAAGGTCTTTAGGTGATAATTATAGTGATGGTGATTGGCAATTGGAAATGGTGCATACATACATGCACATTAATTATACATCGACAATTCGTTCTTTTCCACTTCTCACAGGTCAATAATGAAATATGTGAACAAACATTCGTGTGGCTACTCAAAAATAACACGTCATATGAACAGGGAGCGTTTTATGTTTTTCATTTTGTATCTATGCGAACTACATAACAGACAATTCACAAGTTAAACACTTTCATACTCATTTTCAGATAGTGCATTATCATACACACACAACCTCCAAGAAATGTCACAGTGTTATACCCTACCACTAAACAGCGTGCATAATGCTTGAATACTACTCACTGTCAGAGTTACTGTGGTATACAGGGATACTCTGACAGAGGGGTAATGATGCAGTGGCAGTACACGTAATGTACACGTACTGCCAGAGTTACTGTGGTATGCAGGGATACTCTGACAGAGGGGTAATGATGCAGTGGCAGTACACATAATGTACACGTACTGTCAGAGTTACTGTGGTATGCAGGGATACTCTGACAGAGGGGTAATGATGTAGTGGCAGTACATGTAATGTACACGTACTGTCAGAGTTACTGTGGTATGCAGGGATACTCTGACAGAGAGGTAATGATGTAGTGGCAGTACACGTAATTAACCGCATCATGTATCATTAACCGCAGCGAGGGTTACAGTACTTGGTCTGTATGTCTGTGTCTCTGTTACCCAACATCTACTGTGATTATTTGTGCTGGGTGTGGGGAGGGGGTCATCAGCTCTTGAAGTCAGTAGGTCTAGTACTGTGTTTGACTGTAGTGTTTACATGGAGTGCAATTGTCTCTTGTAGATATGGCCAACCAGTCAACCCAATTTCCATCCACTAATGCACCTCAGATTATCAATGACCTGCCACTCCTCTGTAACACTCTCAACCCAATAGCCTCAAAGTGCTTTGCCCTAGGCCTCCAGTTGGGGGTGGAAGAGGCAAAGATACGAACCATTATAGCAAACAATAGAAATGATTGTGAAGATCAGTTACGTGAGATTATTTCAGAGAGACTGAAACAAGACCCACGTTTCTCACCTCTCACATGGCACGACATAGTCACAGCTTTGAGATCTCCATCAGTAAATCATCCTGATCTTGCCAGAGTCATTGAGTCTCAGTACATATCTCTATCATCAGATCCCCAAAAACAACCAGCTTCACGACATCCGCACTCTGTCCCCCTAGAACATAACACTGAGTCCCCACATATGACTACACCCACTGGTTTACACCACTCAATGGCTCAATACTCAAATTACCCAACACCACAAATTCATGTGCAAATGCCTTATTCTTCAACCAATGATACTGCCTCACATCCCCGAGTGCATCCCCACCCTCAATATATACATGTATCTCCTCCACTTCAACCTACCACACAACAACTGCCTCCTCCACACCACACCCATCAACTTTATTACCCAACTCCTTACTACCTACACCCTCTGTCCCCCATAGATCACCCTCAGTTCACACATCCTTACTACCCAGCTCTTCTACCCCTCACACATCATTCTCAGTACATACCGCTTTACTACGCACCTCTTCTATCTCCCACACATCATCCTCAGTACACACCTCAAGCTCCCACACAACTACCACCTCCCCCACACCCCACACAACCACCACCTCCCCCACACCCCACACAACCACCACCTCCCCCACGCCCCACACAACCACCACCTTCCCCACACCCCACACAATGGCCACCTCCCCCACGCTCCACACAACTGCCACCTCCCCCACGTTCCACACAACTGCCACCTCCCCCACGCTCCACACAACCACCACCTCCCCCTTGCCCCACCCATCAACCTTGTTACCCACCCCTTACTCACCACCATCACACTCCATCTCCTCTATCCTCCACACATCATCCTCAGTACATGCCTCAATCACCTCCCTCTAGGGAAGCCACACCCCCTATGAGTCAGTTCATTGACTATGTCAAGACCATCTATAGGTCCAGTGAGGTAGAGAGAGACACAAAGGTAGTCAAATGGCCACCTACTCCCAGTAAGGTCTTCATCAACCTGGCGTGTATTGACAGAGCCAGTGTTAGGAGAGGGGACTATGATGAAATCACAAAGGCTATGGTCCGTGATGGGAATGTAGATGTCATTTTAGAGAACAAACAACCCATACTTTTAAATGAAGTTGCTAGAGATGTTCCAGCCAGTAATTCCACACAGAAGGTGATACTAGTGGAAGGTGCTCCAGGTGTGGGGAAGTCCACATTTGCATGGGAGTTCTGTAGGAGGTGGGAGAGAGGAGAGATTGCTCAGCAGTATCAGTTAGTGCTGCTCCTCAGACTGAGAGATGAGAGAATGAGCAGAGCCAAGAGTCTGAGGGATCTCATCTATCACTCCAAAAAAAACGTTTCAGAGGCCGTAACTTCAGAGCTAATAGATACCCATGGTCTCCATGCTTTAATTATTCTAGAAGGATATGACGAACTTTCTGAAAGTTGTCAATCAGATCACTCCATCTTCACACACCTCATAGCTGGTAAGGTGCTGCCTCTAGCAACAGTCCTGGTCACCAGCCGTCCTTGGGCTACTGGGAGTATTCGTTCCATTCATGGGAGTCGTATACATCAACACATTGAGATACTTGGATTTACTAGTCAACAGATCACACAATACATTGTGAGCACGCTCCCTCCAGACCAGGTCAGTGACTTGTCCCTCTACCTGAAGAGGCACCCTCAGATCAGAATGTGTATGTACATTCCACTGAACAGTGCTATTGTTGTGACAGTGTACCAGGAGAGCCAGGCTGGTACTGTGTGTGCTCTGCCTACAACACGTACTGAACTGTACACTGCTCTAGCACATACACTGCTACTGCGATACCTTCGTGGCCATCCAGAGTATAAATCTGGTACTAAACCCATGAAGACCTTCAAGGACTTACCTCCTGTGGTACATGGCAAATTCTTTGAACTTTCCAAGTTAGCATACAGTAGTATTGCTGGCAGCACCAATCGTGTACAGCTGATATTCAATGATCTTCCCTCAGACTTTGACAGTCTGGGGTTCATGGACTCAGTCACTGAGCTGTATGTGACTCAGGGAACAGTCTCCTCCCATAACTTCCTACATTTGACATTTCAAGAGTTTCTTGCTGCTGTACACATCTCTACAATGGCTCCAGCAAACCAGCTGAAACACTTTCAGAGATGTTATGATGGTAGATACAGTGTAGTGTTGAGGTTTCTTGCTGGACTTACAAAAATGAGTTGCTTCTCTAAAGACACAATGAGGAATTTCAATGATATTACCAGACCTAGTAGTCCATGCATTATTGGTGATGTTGATATTACTATTGACCTTGTTAACTGGATGTTTGAGGCGTAGAGTGATGATGTTATTTTATTACTTAAAAGGAAACGTGTTTGTATTTACAGTAACAAAATAGTATATTTGCCATTAGACTACTACTCGTTGGGATTTTGTATAGCCCGTGGCAGGTGCCAGTGGGTGCTGTCATTATATAAGGAAATAGGTGAAGAGGAAGTGAAGATGTTAGTGGCTGGAGCCAATACCAGAAAGAAGGCTAGTGGCATGGTGGTGGGACTGAGGGGAGACTGGGATTACAACTATGCCCATTTCTTTCCTCTGTCAATGTCAGCTGAAGGTCTGAATATGTTATTCACACAATGGAAGAGTGTCCTTCATCTTTACGAGTTACATCTGAACCTACCAGAACCATGTGATGTCATTCCATGGCCAGACATCTCAGGACTACGAGTACTGAATCTGGGAATTGGGGGAAAGAAGAACTGGAGACTGGACAGTCTATTACCTCATCTTTCATTAAAATCACTTATTATTTCATGTACTGTTAAGGATGGTGGTTTAGTGTTTGAAGACTGTGTTGGTATTGGACTACATATCAAATCCACAACATGTCTCAAGGAATTATGTATGAGACGCTATAATAGCTCTATTAACAATATATGTATAGCTATAGATGATAAAGGGATGGAGATAATCATTAAAACATTATCTAACAATCAGTCATTACCACTGGAGAGAATGGAATTGGCGTGTTACAGTACATTCACTGACACTGCTGCAGACTGTCTGGCTCAGTTCATCACTAACACTGCCACTCTACAACATCTCACAATACACTACTGTACATTTAATGCTCATGGACTACTAACACTGGCCCAAGCCCTACACCACAACTCTACCCTGCAAGAGAAGAATCTAAAGGAGTTGACAGTTACAGTAAATGGTGATAATGACACAAAGGAATTCGCCCAACTGCTAGTTGAATATCCTTATATGGTAAATAATATAGATAAGCAATATTTACAAAACATTAGTGATGCTGGAGCACTAGCCCTAGCTCAGGCCCTCCATCACAACTCTACCCTGAAGATCCTGGACTTGTCTGGCAATGATGCTATAGGTAAAGAGGGTATTCATCAACTAGTAGAGGCTCTGACTGTGAACACATCTATCACCAAGGTCACTCACTATGTTGGTGGTCTGACACTTCCCAGGAGGTGTAAGGAGTATGCCACACAATGTACACAGTATAATACAGTGAGAAGCAGAATTCGATTTTGGTAAGTCAAAGTGAAGTCCAGAGGACATGACAATTTGTCAGAAAGTACTCAATCACTTCCCACCATACTATATGGAATAAGCTAGCACAAAAATGGTCAATGGACAGTATACAATACCAGCTGGTGTGAAGATCAGAGATAGAAATGATAGGTCAATGTCAATCAGAATTATTTGAGGAATTGGGAGACATTATTAACTAGAACAGTCTCCGTGAAGAGATGTCTCTTATTCATATTTTACACACAGTCAGTCACCCTCTGACCACCAACTGAGTCATCACATGACTACACACAGTAGTGTACACCAATCAATGCTCAATGACACAACGTCATGCTAATGCCCTGTTCTTCAACTATCCACCTCAACCCTCCCTCAATATCCACCTCGACCCTCCACATACCCCCCTCAATATCCACCTCGACCCTCCACATACCACCCTCAATATCCACCTCGACTCTTCACATACCACCCTCAATATCCACCTCCACCATCCACATACCACCCTCAATATCCACCTCAACCACACACATACCATCCACCTCGACCCCCCACATACCACCCTCAATATCCACCTCGACCCTCCACATACCACCCTCGATATCCACCTCAATCCTCCACATACACCCTCAATATCCTTCACCTCAATATCCACTCAACCCTCCACATACCACCCTCGATATCCTCCTCAACCCTCCGCATATCACCCTCAATATCCACCCTATCCCACCCTCAATATCCCCACATATCTTTAATATCCACCTCAACAACCCACCTCGTATCCACCTCGACACACCACATATATACCACCACCTTAATATCCACCTCAACCCCCCTTGGTGTTTATAAATCATTCAACAACCAACTCATCAACCTCCTAACAAAACTATTTAACAATGTACTAAAGACAGGTGAATATCAGGGTCTAATTTACCCAATATATAAATTTGGATCAAGTGATGACCCCAACAATTACAGGGGTATCACTTTGCTTAACTGCATTGGGAAAATATTTCCTTCTATCCTTTATAAAAGAATCAGTGATTGGGAGGAAGTCAGAAATCTTTTGCCTGAAGAACAGTTTGGTTTTAGAAAGTATAGAAGGACAACAGATTGTATTTTCATTTTTAACACACTGATAGAAATGTCTAAAGCAGAAAATGCATCGCTATTTGTGTGCTTTGTTGACCTCAAGAAGGCATTTGATAGTGTAAATCACAATCTTTTGTGGGAGAAGTTGAAATCTCATGGTTTCAGCTACCAAATGCTAAAAGTTCTACAATCAATGTATTCGAAAGCCACATCGCGTGTAAGAATATCAGCATCTGAGCAACAGATTCGTTCCCATGCAAGAAAGGAGTTAGACAAGGCTGTAATCTTAGCCCACTACTCTTTAGCCTTTTTTTGACTGGATTGGAGGTTGAACTAAAGAAGAATAGAGCGGGAGTTGTATTAAATGGAGCTGTTCTAGATGTTATGATGTTTGCTGATGATATCGTTCTATTTTCTTGTACTTCAGGGGGATTAGAGAAACACTTACTGACTCTGGAATCTTTCTGCAACAAGCGTATGTTGGAAGTAAATACATCAAAAACAAAAATATGTGTTTTTGGGAAGAAGTATAACCAACACTATAAATGGAAGGACACAGATTTGGAAATTGTTAACACCTATAAATATCTAGGTGTGTGGATAAACTCAAATGGCAATTATAATACAGCGAAAAAGTTTCTTGGCAATCAGGCAAGAAAGGCAGCATATTCTGCTAAAAAGAGCATTTTGTATTTACAGTTCCCTCCTCCGGTCATTTCATTGAAGTTATATGACACACTTGTGAAACCAATTCTTTGTTATGGTTGTGAAATTTGGGGCTTCAATAATGACCAAGAGTTAGAGTTAATTGAATTGAAATATCTAAAGTACATTCTTTGCATCCCACTCAGTAGAACCAATGCAGCAGTACGTGGTGAACTAAGACAACTTCCACTTCACTTGTTTTGGAAAGAGAGAATAATAAAATACTGGCATCGCCTTAGCTCTGGATTTATTCCTTCCCTTCTTCAACATGCACTATCTGAGCAATTGGCATTGGATAAAGGTGGCAAAGAATGTTGGCTCTCTAAGACCAAAGATATATACGACAAAGCAGGATTATCTACTCTTCATATATCTGCTAACATGGACAATATAAAAGATCATGTTAATGCAATCATGACAAGGTATAGAGATCAATATGTTCAAGAGTGGTTTGCCCAAATACTAACAGAGACCACTGAGTATACGAGGAAACGCATTGAACAAACTCTGAACTTACAAACTATTCAAGCACCAATTTCAACTAGAAAAAAATACTTTGTATTAATATAACGAAGCATCATATAGCCCTTACCAAATTAAGAGTCATGGATCAGCAGCCACTGTTTAGCAATTGAAACTGGTAGATATACCACAAGCCAACATCACTTCCTGTTGATCAACAGTTATGTTCAGAGTGTGGTGTGCTAGAAGATGAAGTTCATTTTCTGTGTGACTGTGTCCGTTACTCATTTCTAAGAGAGGACTTGTTTTTGCTACAAACAGAATATACATGCATATTGAAATCACTAGGGAGTTTTGGGTACAGAGTTTTTAAACTGCACCATTGATATTTATGTATTGGTTGTTGTTGTTGTTGTTGTAGTTGTTGCTGTTGTTTTCTGTCAGTTGACATATAGCCACCCTGGCTGTAAATGTCATTAAAATATATTATTATTATTAACCTTCACTTCAACCTCCTCACAACAAACACCTCATACCCATCAATCTCTTGACACTTGCTGCTGGCAGTGGTTTCAGAGACCTCTCCACAGGAGATTACATTGGTCAATGTCTGTGTGATGTAGATGACATACTTCTATTCCAATTGCAATACCACCATTTGTTGGCAATAACTACTTCTGTGAATCTGGCCATAATGCTGAATACGATGGTACAAACATCTTTCTTCAAGTGGACAATTCTCTCTGGGATGGTGAGAACTGTATTGATGAGAGCAACTGCTGTGAATTCGACTGACCTCCGTACTTTGTCAATGACCTTGGAAAAGTACTTACAGCCAGCAAAGTAGATGCTAGAATATGTCTGAATGATGGTGGCCCAGATTTTGTTGATGATGACGGAGAAGACTCTTTTTGTCGAGGTAGTGGAACTATATATAATGTACCAGCTTCACACAAATAATAGCATTATGTGTATTGCCTGCTCTGACTTCAAATATATATATATCATTATACATCCATAAATTTTTGATGTATACATACTTATGTATCCTACATTTAATATATGATAATCTTGTGGTGTCATTTTAATTCCACTTGCTATAAGCAAATTTGGTAGCAAGTTATTTTTGTGAATTTACAAATTGACGATGCTAATTGTGCAGAGGAAAGAGGCATCTACAGTGAGTGACAGCTCACAGGAGGCGAATTAGCCTTGTACTGTGTCTCTTGGGGTATGAGGCTAGAGGCTAATGTATAAAACAGATTAGCAGCTGTTTACAATTGCAATTTGGTATATACAAGAGTGTAAAATACATGTTATAAATTTCGGCCAAAATTGCAACATAATGCTTCACATTAGCTAGACTGCCATGTGCTGCATGCAATTGGATATGTATACATAATGAGGAGAAGTTGATCATGAGTAAGCAATTGTCACCACATTTGTGAACATGTCAGTCATGATCAGTGTATAGATAGGGAGATGGGCTTGGGTTCAGCTGTACAATTCCAACACACATGTGCAACCTCTAACCTCCAGTTCCATGGGCTGAGTAATGATTAGACTCACAGGCCAGTGAGACTAAGTACTATCATTCATGTCCATGATAGATTTGACAGTATTAGAGTGACAGACATGAAACAGTCAGAAAACCTCTCACCTCAAAGAGTTGAAGAGACATCTCATCTGGCATATATCTGCTATATATATTGTGTGAAAGATGCATGCATGAGTCTACATCACTATAGCTATAGGGCGATGGGCTAGGGCTAAGGTTGGCCATACAAATCCAATGTGCATGTGCAATCTGAACCCCCAACTTGAACATAGTGGGTATGGGCCTATGTCATTTCCATGATGGATTTGACGAGACAGTAGATTGTAGGACATGCATACCATCAAACTGAGGGGAATCGCAATCAGTATATTTCTCCTGCCCACACAGGATATGTACCTGATCACCACCAGGTCACTACAGGCCCACAGTAGGTCCACAATCTCCCTGCATATACAGGACCCAGACCAGAAATTGATCCTCCTTAACAGTCCATACCACTCCCACCATAAACCAAAGACCATGTTAGAATAGCTGTCTACACCTCACCTAAAATGTAGCAGGATCAGTATTAGACCGCATGAAAGATCGAGTTAGAAGAATTAAGTAGTTAAGACAGAAGTTAGGAAGAATTAGAAGAAGTAAAGACAGAAGTTAGGACTAACAGCATATTTATAAGAAATGGGGATGTCACTGAACTCAGATGCTCAGCCTTGAGAGCTGAGAATGGTAGTTTAAGATCTTTTACGACCAGTCAATTCTCCCAACCCATCAGACCTCAAGTGACCTAAACTAGCTACATACTCAGTAAACCATACAGAAAACAACATATCTTATTAAGGGTAGTGGCAGGGGTAGCAACAACACTGAGATAGAGAGTAGAAGGAGTAGACATTCACAAAGACAGAACATAACAGACTTTCACAAAGACACACTTTCGCAAAAACAGAACATATGGAATATGACTGTACCCAATGCAATAATATATATCATAGAGTCGGTAGACTCTATATGTAGGGATGGCACCAACACGCCCATTAGCCTTAACAAATAAAACGACTCAGATCTCTCGAATGGGGCAGTTATAGGCCTTTTCAGACACATAACATGGCCTACGAATGTTTTTATACACAATAAAACTCTCAAAGTAGGTAAAATGCACCGCTCCAGTGACTTACAGAAAATTGCTAAACCGCCAATTTCTCCATCTTCTTCTTTAATATCAAACGGCCTACCTCAAAATTGGCAAACGCGTTCACCTTAGTTTTGGGATAAAACGACTTATTCTCTCTCGTGCATGATCCTTGGCCATCAGAATCTTCCTAGGATTCTTCTGTACCCCTTTGACCCTTCTCAAAGGAACAACAATGACGAGTGATTTTCAATGTGTGTTCATACACTAATGCGAGTGGCTGAGCTGCCTCGATAACTCAGTTGGTAGAGCATCTGCCTAGAATGCAGAATGTCATGGGTTCAAATTCCGCCTGAGGCAGCTCATGCATTTTTTCTTTGAAAAATGACTGTTTTGGGAGAGTTGCATTGTATATTCAGTTGTATATATTGCTTTGGTAGTCTATTATTATATCATACATGTAGACTGCTGCAGAATTGTCTCTCAGGGTCAGGAGTAAACATGTACAGATAAGTGACAACAATCAACTGATCTATATCCAGTGATCAGTAACAGAAATCAGATATCAGCTACTGTACATGAACATATACCATAGTGTGGAAGTTAATGATGTAGACATTATTCATACATCCCTGGTCCCTATTGTACCCTCCAAACAGCACTGCTCTCCTGTCATCTATTGAAGTGAAGGTGAAGGCATCACATGGAGGAGGTCTCTCTCCAGTGGTAGCAGGACAGCTCCACACACCTGCAGTGGGAAGTAACACAGATAACCTTACACATGTACACAGAGTGTAGAGTATACTATACCCCTCAGGAGGTATGCATAGTGTACAGGTTACCATGGATATGTACAGGTTATCATACAGAGCATGCATAGTATACTGGCAGGGATGAAGATATGATATCATTGTGTGAGTGGGAACCAGCCCACTTAGCAGCTATATATACTGAGAGATGACCATTTATGCACTTCCTCATATGCACATTGTGAAGGATTTTACAATGCAAGAAGAGCTTGCTTCACTTCCCCAAATTATGAGCCCCCTACTTTAGAGAGGCTATCTCTGCCCCTGACAGGTTACCATGGATATGTGTCTGCATTGTACCTGTCTACAATATACACACAAAATCCACATGGTTCTTAGTGATGAAATACAGGCTGCAGCCACAAGTGTACAGGTAGAAGTGCACGCACTAGGCCATGATCAGCCTGTGAGGTAAAGTGAATGGATAGGTCACATTTCAACAGTAAATACCACATCACACTGGCTATGATAGAAGTACATGCTAAAACTGTGTAAAGCTGGTTTTCTGTAATGTTGTAATCTGGACTTCCACCTTCACAATCTGTGCAAGCAAAGTTAGTACACTGTACAAAGGTAAACAGCATGTTTAGATCCATGTATGGGTACACACCCAGTGTAGAGGTTTCCTTGCAGAGTTGTTTGCAGCACTGTGTATTATCCATGGTGGATAGCCTAACTACTGGGGGACGTCACAAACATGCATACATGTATATGTACATGATTTACTTCATTAGTATAGCTTCATGCTGTGAGAGCTACTCAATTGTTATGGTCTACTACACATACACAGTGACCACTCTCACACCTTCTTTCAGATGATAAATGTGCAACTCATTGGTTCATCCTCTGCCATCAGTAAATCTGGTGCTCTTCATAAATGATCCTGGCTCTGCTGGTCCACGTGGTCTTCCATAGCCACTATTACTGTCTTTAATTGATATCATCCCACAGCCAGACTTTGGCATAGGAGCTCCTTCTGCATTCTGAGGGCACAGTTGACACCAGTGCCACATCTTAGTGTCCAGTTTGTGCAGAGTGTTGAAGTAGTTTCTGCCATCACCTCCTCCAAATGTGAACTTTCATGATATAATGATATAATGCCACAATGCGTTAACATGCATTATTATTGTGGTACAGAGCTTTGTACATAAAATAAATTTCAGGAGTCAATATTGACAATAGATCTCTTCCTGAGTGACTTCACAACACCTTTTAGCATTTTCCAAAACCAGAGAATGTTGAGCACGTCAAATGCAACGTAGGTGACGACTGTCCACACTCTGACATACCACAACACAATGGTAGAGGCGGGGTCCATTAGCACTGCTATCAGATTCATCCAGAACCACCATATAGGAAGTATCCGACAGAGAAAAATACCACAACCATTGTTATTGAGGTCACGAGAAACAGAGTCGACTCTTTTCTATTGAGGATAACCAGGATCCAAAATGTGTTTACAACTGTCGTGGAGAGTTCGGAAATGTAGTGAAAAATCACAAAAAAAAACATGAACTTCCCCTGAAAGTAGAGTACTAGCCACACCCCTATAATCACGGTCATGTGGTGGATCATAGATGCCTTGTCCCACCTGAGATTACTGTCCATGCAGCAGAAGACGAAATCTGCAACAAAGTACCCGAGGGAAAGTTGCAGCACAGTAAAACCAAGCTGTGATTTAGAATACACTAAGTTTGTACCCATGGCCCCAGTGAGTAGCATATAACATGTTGTGAAGCTAACAATAATAGTATGATAGTATGAACAGTTGAGCCAGGAAGAGATATTAAGGAGCCCCCTTTATCCAATTTGGAATATACATCAGGAATGTATCTCTCTGCAATCATTGGAGAGGCCAGGAGGTGGGTGATGAGTGTCAGGATGAAGGAGGTGTAGAAAATATGAAGTACCAACTGCTTGGCTCTTCATTGAAGGAATGGCTTTCAAAAGTTGCCAGCAATATGGGACATGCCACTCTCATACATTAGCAGAAAACAGAGTATGTTGTGGTTGCACCTGTACCCTCCTCCCCCTACGTACGTATACCTCACCTGTCTTCCATTGCAGGAAATTATGGTAACATATTCATTGCGCCTCACACAAACACACTCCACACATACCATGCCCTATGTACCAGCTCCATCATAGGAGCTACATATACATGGCATGCGATTGGTTGTCCCAGCTGAATCTACTCCACATATAAGTGTATACACATTTTCAGTGCTGGTTCTAGTAAAGTAAACATAGAAGGACATAAACAGTAGCGCTAGCTACATTAAAATCGTTTTCCCCAGCCATGAAAATGTCTAATAAAGATTGTTACAATAAATTCAAAGGGGAAAATACTAAAAGATCAATTGAGTCAGTTGAGTAGACTTACAAAATATATTGTACACTACTTCTAATGCACTATAGTATGGTAGCACACAAAAATAAAGAATGTTACAATAAATTCGAATTCAAAGTGGAAAATACTAATATTGAGTAGCTACACTTGTAATGGTAGCACACAATCTTGACAAATGCTATATGTGTATCTTTAGATATGGAGATAAGGTGATGTATCAATGTCCCTACTGCATTGATTGTAGGATATCAATCAGTTGAGCAGCTGTCGGACGACGGTCTTTGTCTTCATTCAAACATCTCATAATCAGCTCCACAAGTTGAGGATATTCAATGGATTGGATCAGTTCTGGACGACGTTCAGGAGCTGGGAATTGGCACGTACACATCTCTACAAGGACCACACCAAAGCTGTAGATGTCCATCTTGGGAGTCTGAAGACCAGGATTGTGGGACTCGGGGGCAGTGTAGACTGGACTACCAGGATTCTCTGTCTGCAATTGACTCTGGAAGTGAGCAGTGCCATAGTCGGACACCTTGGCTAGCCAGCCTCCATTGGGAGTGGGTTGGAGGAGAATGTTGGCACTGCTGAGGTCCCTGTGGATGATGGGGTCAGGGGTCATGTGGTGGAGGTAGTTGAGAGCACAGGCCACGTCAATTCCAATGGAGATGATGTGTTGTAGAGGAAGGTGGTGTCCAGGACCTCCGGTCACTAGAGCTCTGAGGCTTGTTGGCATGAGCTCAGTCAAAATTGCCATACCTCCCTCCAGTCTGGCTCCAAGAAAACGCAGTAGGTTGGGATGACTGACTCTTGCAGCAACATCCATTTCTCGCCTGAACAGTCGTCGGTGATAATCATAAATCAGTTGCTCATGCAGTACTTTTGCTGCTACTTTGTGTTTAGCTACTCTAACTTCAGCCCATCCACCAATACCAAGTCGTTGGTCTGTTACTTCCAGTTCATCTTCCTTCACCTCCCATGATGGGCCTCGTTGTTCGGCTGCAATAGCCTGCTCTTGAACTACCATCCTCTCATGTTCCTTCCTCTCCATCTCATTTAGCCTTCTCTGTACTTCATTAGCTCTTTCTTGTGTTTGTCGTAGTTCAAACCTTGCTCTGTCCCTCTCACCCTCTACCCCTCGTTTTTCCACTCTCATCCTGTCCCTCTCACCCTCTGCCTCCCTTTTTTCCATCCTTGCTCTATCCCTCTCCCCTTCTGCTTCCCTTTTTTCCATCCTAGCCCTGTCCCTCTCACCTTCCGTCTGTCTAACCACTTCTTCAATAGCAGGTAGTTTAAAGCTGACTGTGTATTGCAGTTTCTCAACTACTCTCTCCAGTGATCCTCGCTGGGAGTTGTCGACTACAGAGAGCAGCTCCCACTCAGACTGACCAGAACCCTCTGTAAGTCCTGGAAGTAAGAAAGCACACTAATATGCATGTACATACAGTAATGACGCTGTAATGCACTACACTAGCAGCCCCTATTACAGGTAAGAGTGAGGCTTATGTAGGCAGTAGCTTCATCACAGATACTATTCCTATAGCTATGGGAGAAACTTCCACTTGTGTGTACATGTTTATCAGGTTGAGATAGTATGCTAATTTGCAAAGAACTCACTAAACTTCAGTCCCCACACACAAATAATTAGAATGCTCAGCATTTTTTGGCGACCGGAAGTGACCCAACTACTGTATTGTCTCTTAGCATTGTACAAGGTAGGCAGGTCTCTCTTGCACATAATCTCCTCTACTGATTGAGACAAGGCTGGCCTCTCACTCTGCACAGATATTCTCTGATGAGCCAATTCATCAATGTACATGCACATTACATTAAAAGTTATGAAACATTGCATTATAGACAACGTTCATTACATTATACGTGTAATGATACATGTATATACAACTCACTAAACTGCAGTAGTGTTGTGTCAGCTAGTTTAGGTTGTGTCTCATTAGATCCGGTTAGTGCCTCTGCACTCCCTCCAAACACAGTCACCTCTGTTAGTCCTGGACCCAGACTGAAGGTAGTGAGGGAATGTTTCCAGCGAGGCTTCAGAGCAGCACTCACCTAATAGTAAGGAGTCATGCATAGCTAATAATGTCAGTACTGGTTATCACACAGTACGGTAGTACTGTGTATATAGGGATTGCTATGGTCTATTCCCATTGAAAACCATATATAAGGTTTTTCATCACTTTCACTTTCAGTTTGCTACCTACGGGACTTCTGTTAACATGAATGTGTAACTATACCCAGAAACTAACTGTGATTATAAAATGGTATAATTTGATGCATGAGAAAGGTGTTAAATTAACAAAAGTCTATTTTGTAAATTCTTCATCTTCTTCTTCTTCTTCTTCTTCTTCCGCTTGAAGAAGCGTAACTCACTAACGGTAACACATCTAAACATGAAACTTGGTACAGTTATGTAGTTCCACTGGGGGTAGTGCATCGTCATGTTAAAAATGTTGTAAACAATGTACTTCTTGTAAAACAAGTAGGAAATTTGGAAGGAAATATAGGGATTGCATAAAAAGGAACGGAGACAAGATTGGAACACAGAGATCTTATGATATATCAACGTAACATTATGGGTACGTCGATATATCATAAGATGTCTGTGTTCCAATCTTGTCTCCGTTCCTTTTTATGCAATCCCTATATTTCCTTCCAAATTTCCTAAATTTTTTATTTACTTGTCTCCCATCATTTTTTTCTAGACCTTGGTACATGCATTTTGCTATTTTTGTAGCTTGCTTGGTAGCTAACATATTAACTAATAGAGCTTGTAGCCTGAGGCTATCCAACATTTTTATTGCAACATCAATTTTTGTGTATTATATTGTACCAAACTTTACTTTTAGTGGAACTTTTGTTAATGATATATTGCAAAGCAGTGCCTGGGGCTACTATTTAAAAGATTACAAGATTTTATCTCAATATTGATCATTGGAGTATTAACAGAGGCAGAGAACCTGGGGGGCAACCAATTTTCACATTTGGTAGAGCTTCTGTTAGTGAGATACAGTAATGCTAGCCTGAGGCTATGTTTTACAAGATTTCCATGGTTTACAGAGATTTTATCACAATGTTGATCTTTGGGGTATTAAGCTTTACCATCACACCAATTTTCACATTTAGTAGAGCTTTTGTTAGTAAGATATGGTAATGCTAGCCTGAGGCTATTTTGTACAAGATCTACATGGTTTACAGAGATTTTATCACACTGTTCATCTTTGGGGTATTAAGCTTTACTACCACACCAATTTTCACATTTAAGGGAGCTATTATTAGTGAGATTCAGAAATGCTTGCCTGAGGCTATTTGTTGTTGTATTACAGGATTTACATTGTTTACAGAGATCTTATCACAACGTTGATCATTGGTGTGTTACACTTTATCATCACACCAATTTCCACATTTTGTGAAGCTTTTGTTAGTGAGATATGGTAATGCTAGCCTGAGGCTATTTTTTACAAGATTTACATGGTTTACAGAGATTTTATCACAACGTTGATCTTTGGGGTATTAAGCTCTACCATCACACCAATTTCCACATTTACTGGAGCTTTTGTTAGTGAGATACAGTAATGCTTGCCTGAGGCTATTTGTTGTTGTATTACAAGATTTACATTGTTTTTTGTTTATTTTACAAGAAGTACATTGTTTACAACATTTTTAACATGACGATGCACTACCCCCAGTGGAACTACATAACTGTACCAAGTTTCATGTTTAGATGTGTTACCGTTAGTGAGTTACGCTTCTTCAAGCGGAAGAAGAAGAAGAAGAAGAAGAAGATGAAGAATTTACAAAATAGACTTTTGTTAATTTAACACCTTTCTCATGCATCAAATTATACCATTTTATAATCACAGTTAGTTTCTGGGTATAGTTACACATTCATGTTAACAGAAGTCCCGTAGGTAGCAAACTGAAAGTGAAAGTGATGAAAAACCTTATATATGGTTTTCAATGGGAATAGACCATAGCAATCCCTATATACACAGTACTACCGTACTGTGTGATAAACAAAAATAGCCTCAGGCCATGTATTATTAATGGGGGCCACACAGTCCTATATCTGCCTAATGAAAGGTCTGCTAAATATGAAAATTTTTATGATAGTATAGTTCAATACCCCAATGATCAACGTTGTGATAAAATCTCTGTAAACAATGTAAATCTTGTAATATAACAACAAATAGCCTCAGGCAAGCATTACTGTATCTCACTAACAAAAGCTCCAGTAAATGTGGAAATTGGTGTGATGGTAGAGCTTAATACCCCAAAGATCAACGTTGTGATAAAATCTCTGTAAACCATGTAAATCTTGTAAAAAATAGCCTCAGGCTAGCATTACCATATCTCACTAACAAAAGCTTCACAAAATGTGGAAATTGGTGTGATGATAAAGTGTAACACACCAATGATCAACATTGTGATAAGATCTCTGTAAACAATGTAAATCCTGTAATACAACAACAAATAGCCTCAGGCAAGCATTTCTGAATCTCACTAATAATAGCTCCCTTAAATGTGAAAATTGGTGTGGTAGTAAAGCTTAATACCCCAAAGATGAACAGTGTGATAAAATCTCTGTAAACCATGTAGATCTTGTACAAAATAGCCTCAGGCTAGCATTACCATATCTTACTAACAAAAGCTCTACTAAATGTGAAAATTGGTGTGATGGTAAAGCTTAATACCCCAAAGATCAACATTGTGATAAAATCTCTGTAAACCATGGAAATCTTGTAAAACATAGCCTCAGGCTAGCATTACTGTATCTCACTAACAGAAGCTCTACCAAATGTGAAAATTGGTTGCCCCCCAGGTTCTCTGCCTCTGTTAATACTCCAATGATCAATATTGAGATAAAATCTTGTAATCTTTTAAATAGTAGCCCCAGGCACTGCTTTGCAATATATCATTAACAAAAGTTCCACTAAAAGTAAAGTTTGGTACAATATAATACACAAAAATTGATGTTGCAATAAAAATGTTGGATAGCCTCAGGCTACAAGCTCTATTAGCTAATATGTTAGCTACCAAGCAAGCTACAAAAATAGCAAAATGCATGTACCAAGGTCTAGAAAAAAATGATGGGAGACAAGTAAATAAAAAATTTAGGAAATTTGGAAGGAAATATAGGGATTGCATAAAAAGGAACGGAGACAAGATTGGAACACAGACATCTTATGATATATCGACGTACCCATAATGTTACGTTGATATATCATAAGATCTCTGTGTTCCAATCTTGTCTCCGTTCCTTTTTATGCAATCCCTATATTTCCTTCCAAATTTCCTAAATTTTTTATTTACTTGTCTCCCATCATTTTTTTTCTAGACCTTGGTACATGCATTTTGCTATTTTTGTAGCTTGTCTATGGAGGAATGGTATAAACATGTCATTAGTCTTAACATGTTCTGTACCTGCTAGACCCTCAAAGTACAATGCTAGAGTGACACACATTAATTGGTGAAATCACTCCTTATGACATATGACAGTAGTCAGATGGGAGGGTTTTTACACCATAACAAATATTGGACCAATTATTCTACAATACATATTCATTTGGTAGAGAATATCTCACCTTTCTCCAGTTTCTTCTCTCTACATCAAGAATCCAGACATCTTCTAGTACTCTATTCTGTCGGTTCCTTCCTCCATACACCAGCAGCTGAGGGTACTGCTGGCCATAGTTGAGACAACAAGCTGCATGATATGACCTCTCCTCTGGCCAAAGTTCTCTGCCTGACGGCTTCAGTTTCATCCAGTGCTGGATAAAATGATGTAAAGGAACACAAAATATTCAGTGTACACATTTGAGTGTAAGTTGTGATGTATGTAGTACCATTATTTGCTGTACCTTGTGGTGTATGATGTAATGTACAATGTTATGTAATGGTGCACGTTTGAGTATTACGTAATGCATTTACACGTATATATATATTGTGTGCGTTGCAGTTGTATGTGTGTGTGTTGAGTTGTTAAGATATTTCATTCTTAGTACGATGAACACAACACTTGGCGACAAGGCGGGATACGAGCACCATGGCAGCCCAGTATGGCGCCCTTCAAGAGTTCTGCCCCAATGTGGAAGAGATATTGACTTACCTAGAGAGGGTTAAACTGTTCTTCACAGCAAACGCAACACCTGAAGCGAAGCAAGTACCGATTTTCTTAAATGTTGTGGGAGCTACAACATACAATCTGTTGAAAAGTCTGCTAGCGCCTGTCAAACCTCAAGAAAAGTCGTTGGCAGAATTATCGGCAGTGCTTAAAGGACACTTTGAGCCGAGAAGGAATGTGGTAGCTGAGAGGTTTCGATTCCACATGAGAAGCCAATGTGATGAAGATAGTGTAGCTGAATTTGTAGCTGAGCTACGTCGGCTGGCCGCCCGCTGTGCATTTGGGGATCACCTAGACGAAGCTCTTAGAGACCGCATCGTGTGTGTAGTCAGAAGCGAGGCAATTCAAAAACGCCTACTTACGGAAGATGGACTGACTCTGGCAAGACAGTCCAGAGCATGGAAACAGCACAGAAAGATGCGAAAATACTCCAAGTGGGCTCGCGGAACTGACGGTAGGCGCTATTGGTACTAAACAGCATGAGCCATCCAAGCACCTCTGAGCTGCTGAGCTGCCAGTTGGTAGAGCATCTGCTTAGAACGCAGAATGTCTGAGGCAGCTCATTTTTCTTTGAAAAATGACTGTCTTGGGTGAGTTGAGTTGTATTGCTTTGGTAGTCTCTTGGTCTGATTATTTCATACAATAATACACGCACTGCATACATATATTTTGACTGCAATGCAATTATTACATCATACACATGTACATGTACGGGTTTAATCTAGACATACATGTATGTCCTTGAGGGGGCAAAATTTATAATTGTAGAAACTTGGGGGGGGGGGGAGGGGGGTGCAGGAGAGGGATGTAGCAGTGTACTATGTAGATGATATACAAAATCACCTCACATGGTGTCATATGCTTGGGGAAGGGCAACTGTAATCCTTGGGGGGGGGGGGGGGGGGGGCATTTGCTCCCCTCCCTGCACCCCCTGGATTAAACCCTGCATGTAGACTGCTGTCAGGAGTATACATACAATTCACTACGAAAAATAGGTGGTTGTTTGGACCAGTGTGTGTGGTCACCTCAGTTGTAATACATGACTATAACCTGTCTGGGTATTCTTACTATGCTATTTATATGATTGCTTACATGAGTACGAGCTACATCAGAAGTATAGTATATCAGAAGTATAGTATATTAGAAGTATAGTATATCAGAAGTATAGTACAGTATAAGGTTGAGATATTTAAACATAAGGGGTATCATTGTCACTTGAGATGCCATTACCTATGGATATCTTACATGCCATTTGGGAGGTTGTAGTTACAAAAAATAGCTATGTTGCAACTGACACCTAATGGTTAAACAACCACTGCACTAATTAACATGTACAGGCATGTGTCAACAATCTACTGATCTATATCCAGTGCTCAGTAACAGAAATCAGATATCAGCTACTGTACATGAACATGTACCATAGTGTGGAAGTCAATGATGTAGACATCATTCATACGTCTCCAGTCTATAGTGCTGTACCCTCCAAACAGCACTGTTTTCCTGTCATCTATTGCAGTGAAGGTGAAGGCATCACATGGAGGAGGTCTCTCTCCAGTGGTAGCAGGACAGCTCCACACACCTGCAGTAAAAGTAACATAGATAATCTTACACATGTACACAATTAGGCAATGAGTGTAGAGGATACTAATAAGATACCCCACAGGATGCATGCATAGTGTACAGGTTACCATGGATATGTTGGCATTGTACCTGTCTACATAGTCTACAATATACACACAAAATCCACAAGGTTCTTAGTGATGAAATACAGGCTGCAGCCACAAGTGTACAGGTGGAAGTGCATGCACTAGGCCATGATCACCCTATGAGGTAGAGTGAAAGTTATCCAATGGTTAGGGCACATTTTAACAGTAAATATCACATCACACTGGCTATGATAGGAAGTACATGCTCAAGCTGCGTAAAGCTTCTTTGCAATCAGGATTTCCACCTTCACAATCTGTGCAAGCAAAGTTAGTAAGTACACTGTACAAAAGTAAACAGCATGTTTAGATCCATGTATGGTTACATACTTAGTGTAGAGGTTTCCTTGCACACATGCAGTAGTGTGTATTAGCTATGGTGGATAGTATTTCTACTACTGAGGGGGATGATCTTAGTGATCATTAGTGTAGATGTCTTCACAAACATGCATGTACATACATGTACATTCATTTACATGTACAAGTATGTATATCATGTACTTTCAGTGTTCTATCTAGGATATTTGGTTTGGGGGGGAAGCTGTGAGGTGTGCTGTCTCTGAGCAGAGTAGGGGGGTCCGGGGGCATCCTCCCCCGGAAAATTTTGAATTTTACATCGCCAGAGATGCAATCTAGTGCATTTATTAAAAATTCTTGGGCACATAAATAAACACGAAGTTAAGTAGACTAGGTTACTGCAAGCATACAAGCTACACTAACAGGGGGGGAAGCTTGAATGTTTGGGGGAGAAGTTGGGGTGTTTGGGGGGGAAGCTTCCCCCCTGCCCCCCCCCCACTGGATAGAACCCTGACTTTATTAGTACACAGTGTACAGCTGCATGCTATGAGAGCTACTCAATTGACCACTCTCACACCTTCTTTTAGATGATAAATGTGCAACTCATTGGTCCATCCTCTGCCATCAGTACTCCTGGTGTTCTTCATAAATGATCCTGGCTCTGCTGGTCCACGTGGTCTTCCATAGCCACCAAATACAACTAAACTGTCTTTAATTGATATCATTCCACCAGGAGACTTTGGCATAGGAGCTCCTTCTGCATTCTGAGGGGACAGTTGACACCAGTGCCACGTCTTAGTGTCCAGTTTGTGCAGAGTGTTGAAGTAGTTTCTGCCATCATATCCTCCAAACGTGTACAGGTCATCATTGACTACGGCACTGGCTGCAATGTACGTCCCAGGTGAAGGGGCGTCTCCTTCGACTTGTCTCTGCTCCCATAACTCGGAGTACGGGTCGAGGGTCTCTACTACGGAGGTCAAGTGTTTTTTGAAGTCCTTTGTTCGTCCACCCTGCACTACGACTTTGCCACCTACACTCTGTGAGACGTGACTAAACCTTGGCAGAGGCTCGTACTTTGCTGCAGATCCTGACAAACGAGACAGGAACGCAGCCATTGAAAACAAGGGGGAGTGTTGAGTCATTCGGTGACGTTGTCACGGGGATTTGGTACCCCCAGTGATATGGTACACGGGGTATATACCATTCGTCGGTGATTTGATACCCCCATCACCCCCAGTGACATGTCACTGGTGATTTCATACCCCTAGGGGTACGTAGGTCTTTCCGGATTATGCTTAACTCTATTATGCCATTCTTTTATGCTCTCTTACCTATTATTCCATAACTTTGACTCATTATTAATATATATATTTATGATGGTTACTGTAAACAATCAGTATTATTCGTCAAGAGATGATTGAAAATGATGTTTCCAAGATTGAAAATACATGCTCGCGGCTGATGCTGATGATGGTTGTATGATGTTGCTGAGTATTTACGTCATATATATACGTTACATAATTAAGTTACTTCCTGTTACTTTGTAGCGTATTAGTAGAACATAACCCATTATGCTCAAAATTATGCTGGCATAATCTGGAAAGGCCGATCCATATCCACGGGTACCATATCATTGCGTATACCATTTGCAGTGGCGGATTTAGGGGGGTTCAGAGGTTCCACTGAAACCCCCTTCTGCAACGACTGTATAATACGTAGCTCACATCTCACGAACACGCGCGCAGATGACTTACTGTCCATTTCATGTATGTTGCGCGCGCGCGCGATGGTACCTAGTACCCAGGCCCCTCCCAAAAGCGGGGAGAAGTTACGATGCCTATCACACTATATAAAAGGCAGATTCTGGCTATATATAATACTCCTTACCTGTGTTGTCTTCATACATCATTCTCCTGTTACCATCCAATAGGATCTTCCATTCCAGTCTCTTTCTTCCACTTACCTCAGATGTGCACTCTCTCCTCTCTGATTTGTGGTATGTGCTGTTGTGTAAGAAGCCGATGTAAACAGCATCTCTCACTTTAGGTGATTCACAGTTTACTTCACCATATGCCACTACTGGTGCTAGGTTAGTAATACCTAAATTTAATTCCTAGCTTACTTATATAGTCCTCATTAATTAGCACCATTACAGGCTTCCATTCCAAGTCAGTTTCCATTAAATTGATGACATTCCAAAGTTGACAGTGCAGAGGCAGAGAACCTGGGGGGGCAGGGGGGGGGCTTGAGCCCCCCCACTTTTTGATAAGGGGGGAGGTTGTCATGAAGAATGTAATAGCCTATGCTGGATGTATTCAGAATGAATGTGTATAATCCTCAACTTCATGAGCACCGAGCCCCCCCACTTTTGACATGCTGTCTCTGCCTCTGGACACTGTGTGCAGCAGCAGTATAGCTATCACACAATATAAAAGGCAGATTCTGGCTATATATACTCAATACACAAACAGCATTACTTTGGCTTTTGTCAGTTTTGTGATAAAAATCTTTTGCAGGTTAAAGAATGCTGCTACTCCCTTGCTTGGTCATATATCTGGTGTCTTTCATGCAGATACAAGCTGCAGTACTGACCGAAACATATGGACTGAGTGGGCAATGTGGTAAATCATATAGTTTTAATGTATATACAGTTCTTGTATCTCTGCACTGCCATTCCTATATCCTGTTACAGTGTATTGAAAGTGAGTCACTTATGGTATTCACGACAATCCCAGAACTACTGTACTGGGTGATACACGCCTTTTTAAAGGCATGTAGCTATATGAATACGTACAGTAAAATTTACTGAACCAGTTACAGGAAATACTGGGATATAGGACATCAGATATTTCAATCTCCTCATTTTGTGTGGATAATGATACAATTTCTCTTTTGCTCTTTCTTTCCCTATATATACAACATCAGATTCAATTGAGAATTTTTACACTTACATAAAAACACTCCTCTCGGAGTCCAACAAGCAGCAGCAAGATTTGGATGAAATCATATACGATCTGGGCTCACTCAAATTTGGATTTGCTCAACTTCAGCACTACACTTACGAGTTGGCCTCTAGAGAGAAACTCGAGTTAAAACAACTGCAGAAGGGTACAAGATTTGATGCAGTGGAGGCAGCAATTAATAAGGTGGCATCCTCCCAGCATCCTTGTGGGGCCGTGGGGGTCATGGCTGGGTACAAGTTGTTGACTTTGACATGGCACTCCTTAAAACCAGCTGTCCTGAGGGATGGACACAGAGCCAATTGAGCAAGCGAAGTTGTGGGAGGACAAACCTCGAACAAGAAACCTGTTCCAAAGCAAGCTTTGAATTTGAACAAGGGACACTAGATTTTGTGAAGGTGTGTGGTCGTGTTAAGGCCTACGCATTGGGAGGTGTAGATGGTTTTGAAAATTTTGATGATGGATTAACTGAAATAGAAGAAGCCTATGTAACTGGTGTAAGTCTCACTGTTGGTGATCCACCAAATATGGAACACTTGTGGACATTTGCTGCTGGGGTTTCAGAGACTGGAAGATCATCTTCTCCAGGAGAGGATCAGGATGATCAATGTCCGTGTGATGTAGATGACATTACTTTTATTCCGATACCACCATTTGTTGGCAATAACTACTTCTGTGAATCTGGCCATAATGCTGAATATGATGGTACAGACATCTTTCAAGCAGACGATCCTCTCTGGGATGGTAAGAACTGTATTGATGAGAGCAACTGCTGTGAATTCAACCGACCTCCGTACTTTGTCAACGACCTTGGAAAAGTACTTACAGCCAGCAGAATAGATGCTAGAATATGTCTGAACGATGATGGCCCAGATTTTGTTGGTGATGATGGAGAAGACATTTTTGTGGAGGTGGTGGAACTTTATGTCATGCCAGCTCCCTACAAATAATAGCATTATTGCCTGCGTTGACTTCAAATGTGTCAAAATAGATGGATATCCATAAGGTGCCAATATATCATTGCTGTATATTTTACATTACATGTATGGTAATTTTGTAGTGTCATTAATTCTACTTTGGTAGCAAGTCATTATGTAAAATTGAGGATATCTTTGCTAATTGTGCAGAGGAAAGAGGCATCTACATTAGTACAGTGAGTGACAGTTCACAGGAGGCAAATTAGCCTTGTCTCCATGTCTCTTTCTCTTTGGAGATGAGGCTAGAGGCTCTAATGTATAGGCAACTGTTCACAATTGCTTTTTGGTGTAAAATAAACGTTATATAAGTAATTACAGTCAAGTTTGGCCAGGAATTGTAACCAGGCTTCACATTTGCTATGTATTGCTAGACTGCCAAGTGCTGCATGGATTTGCTGCAATTATATAGAGGAGATGTTACGTAAGTAATTACCACCTTATTTGTGAACACACGTCAGTCTGTGTAGAGGGGATGGGCTTGGGTTAAGCTGTGCATTACCAACACACATGTGCAACCTCTAACCTCCAGTTCCATGGGCTGGGTAATGATGTGACCAAGTGACTATGCCCTGTCACGCGCAGCGAGGATGAGTCTCTGTGTCATGTGTGTGTGTGTCTGTTAAGTCACATCTCACCTCTGGAACGTCTGTTCGTCCTCAAAATACTCCCAGCGGGCAACTGATGCGCGCTGAGGGTTAATTTTCACCGTGCGTAAGTTGACTCATATAGGGGTGGGAGACCTTCGTTGCTCGCTGGGTACGTGACAGTATTTTCAGGACGAACAGATGCTCCAGAGGTGAGATGTGACTTAACAGACACACACACACACACACACACACACACACACACACACACACACACACACACACACACACACACACACACACACACACACACACACACACACACACACAGACGCAACTACTGTAACCCTCGGAGCGCATGCGCGCGCAGGGTTAATTTTCACCATGCATAAGTTGACTCAATTTATATAGGGGTGGGAGACCAAGAGTTTAATTAAGAATAGATACACACTTCCATAAGCTGTGTGAATGAGTATAAGTGTGATCTTGGTTGACTGTCCTTTGAGCATTAGCCATAATATATGCTCTCACACATTTATAAGATGTAGCTTTTCATATTCATTACACGTATGTACAATATAACTTCTTACATGAACATGTATGTATCTGTCAGACCTATAGAAGCGGTGTGTTTAGATCATATCAGTGTAGCAGTAGCACTCTAACCCACTGACTGTCATTTCAGCATTAGCTATAGCTCTCACACGTTTACAAGATGTAGCTTTTCATACATTACACAGTATATAACTTCTTACATGAACATGTATGTATCTCTCAGTTCTATAGAAGTGGTGTGTTTAGATCATATCAGCTTGACTTGGAGTGAAGTGGTTGACTATTCCTAGTGTATGACAGAGGATGAGGTCTGGGTGTTCTCGTGGGACTGGACACCTATAACAGACATACAGGGAACAGAGCAAAGGTGATGGTGGAGACCATACTGTGTGGGAGACTGGGGGTGTAGAGTTCACTGATTGTTGATTTACCTGAGTCGGCTCTCCATAGCTATCCATTATTCCAATGGCATGTTGGTACAAGGTTACCATTACTCCCTCATTATCTCCTATTGCATCCATTACAGTCTTCCATTCCAGCTTCTTTTTACCTCTTCCCTCAACGATCACTTTTGCTTCTGTTTTATAAACAGCAAACATAGCAAACAGCATATATATGATTAAACCTGCTAGCAACATACTATTGGCTGAGCAAACCTGCCATCAAAGTACTGTCGGTCACCAGTTCTTTGGTTTGGTAGCGTGCCGCTTCTCTAGCAGACAGCCGGTATATACTACGCGTAGAGTAGTGCCTGACAGAGAGCAACACACTGTACACGTATGCAGTGTTCTGACGGTGAGAGTAGCACAAGAATCGTCAATACATCTGTCTTATGTAATACTAAGCACTAGTTGCTAAACGAATCGTCAACACATTTCTCTATGCCGTGATATCAGCTGCACCTAGTTGCTACGCGCTAGTTGCTAAGCGTTTGCGCATGCGCGGCAGATTTAATGACGTCATTAGCTAGTGTTGTATCATTACATAATCGGTTTATTATATGATGCATGCTTTATATACGTACAACCATACACGTGCATTCAAAATGAAATGACGTAATCACTATACACATGTACATGTATTCCATTGAGGAGAGTGTTAACATCAGTATTACAAGAATCACAAGGGTTAACAACATATGCTTTTGTTATGTTGCTATTAGCAATGATATCTCTACACATACTGACTTTCAGGTTGATGGTTACCATGGTTGCTGAGTTTTGCTCATTAGTTATCCTCATTCATAATACATTGCTGGGAGAGATAACGATCAGTAGTACATGAACTACAAGGGTTAACAATATTATACCTCTATTCCCCAGTATGTATTGATACATTTCCACATGCAAAGATTCAAGTTCAGTGATTTTATGGTTATTGAGTTACGCTTTTTCAAGAAGAAGAAGAAGAAGAAGAAGAAGAAGAAGAAGAAGAAGAAGAAGAAGAAGAAGAAGAAGAAGAAGAAGATGGAAAACATGGACAAAATGTGGAAATCATTTTTTCGGATATAATGTACATCTTACATCACTACACAACACATTTTTGTATACTGGTTATTTTTTACACATTCTTCACCTTGATATCATTAAAAGTGAAATCAACTTTAAATTGAAAGTGAAAATGAACAAAATCCTTATATATGGTTTTCAATGGAGATAGACCATAGCAATCCCTATAGCTATACACAGTACTACCGTACGCGATTTTTTATTTGACGTACACTTTTCGAACTTAGTCTCGGAAAGGCAAAGTTCAAAAGTTCAAAGTTCGAGCTGACGGCTTCGTTCCCTATTCCTTCTAAGGTCCCCAAGGCCATATGCCCAGTCTAGTTGTTGTTGATCGACCAACTATTGGTGGTATGCGCGTTTACAGACTGCAGTGATTGCTTGTAATCAACTCTCGGGGTGCTCGTGCAGTCCTACAACGTACACTTCTCGGGTGGAGCTCAGGGGCTGTATCACAAATATGAGTATTTAGGCTGAAGTGATGACGGTGTCAATATGCTCCAGGCTGCGTAGTAACAGGAGATAACAGTGCAAAGCTGACCCTCTCTGACTCCATACGCTCAGGAGATGTGTTTTGTACATGTTTGTGCAATAATTTATATATATCATGTGGCGCGTTTGGTTAACATTTAGTAATGAGCTTCAAACGTTCACTGTGCTCTTCAGAAGATTGCTGCTAGTTCTGTTGGTGGTCGTGCGTAGGTTTGAGCCATCTAGGCCGATTCTGGATCCAGGAATAAGCCGAGTCCAGAGGAATAGTGTTGCCAGACCCAGGCTGGGCTTCTCTTAGTCTGGTCACATGTCAGATCTAGAAGTTCTTCGTGACTTATCTAACTGTGCATTTTTCCTCCCTGGCTTGCTCAAATAATTTGCACGCCACGCCCAGTATACTCACTAGCGGCCACAGACTAAGTTCGAAAAGTGTACGTCAGATAAAAAATCGCCTACCGTACTGTGTGATACATGTATATGTGTATAGCGATTACGTAATGAATGTACGTGCAGAGTACATACATTGTACGTATATAAAAGCATGCGTCATATAATAAGCCGATTACGTAATGACAAAAGACTCGTTAATGACGTCATTACATCTGCCGCGCATGCGCAAACGCTTAGCAACTAGCGCGTAGCAACTAGGTGCAGTGAACTGGCTGATAATAGAGAAATGTGCTGACGATTCGTTTAGCAACTAGCACTTAGTACTACTGCAGTGATCTGTTTACTTTATTTGTATTGCCTTACCTGTTGTTATGTAATCATTACAAGCTATTATGTAATTTTTCTGTATCACGTGATGGCCATGAGTGAGTATCTGAACGGTCATCGTTGTTGTCGTTGTCAATCAGTAAGTTTGGTCAAGCTGCTGTGAATGTCGCTGGACTAATAATATTTCTCTAACCCCAAAGCGCTAGCCAAGCGTTACAGTTGGCGACCCTGCCAGGATCTCGAGGGTCAAGGCCCAGGACATTGCGTCACAGCTGTCTTGCAGTTGAGGTCGAAGAGCGGATCCAAGACGCAGTCTTCCGAGAGTCGTATACACTCAAGAACCCGTTCAGGAAGGGTTTGGAAAATGAGCGAGGACACAGAAGATACTACCCTGACCGCGCAGGAGGAACTCGCTGTCCAGGTGGAACGCCTGAGAGAGGAGTTACAGCGGAACCAGGAGCTCGTGGAACTCAAGACCGCTGCTGCAAGGACTAGTGCCGAGTAAGGAGGATCGTGTGGAGACTCTACACCGACAGCTAGAGCAAGCAGAACTACTCGCGGAGGTTGCCAAGTTACGTTCGTTGGAGACTGTTCGTGCAGAACATCAGCGTGCGTTAGAGAGGGAAGCTGAGCGAGTGAAGGGATGGGTCAACGAGCTGAAAAGGAGCCACATAGCTGAAAAGACTCACCTGCTGGAGAAGATAGCCTCATTGGAAGACAAGGTCAGCATGGGTGCACGTGGACATAGCGTGACCCCTAGCGTGGGCGGTAGTAGCCCAGTAACAGCTGTTGTTGATAGTGACCCCGCCACTTCACGAATACCAACGCCTACTAGCGGTGATAGCGCTGGAGTGCTAGCCAGTAAGGGAGCTACCACCCCGGGTACTCTGTCTGTTTCAGCTGCCCCATTTGAGCCTATGGTGCCGCCACTGACTACTCCAAGCTCAGGTGACCACTTACTGGCAGGCAGTGTTCTGCCTAAACTGTCTCTTCCTAGCTCCCATGTTGTGCCGAGCAGTATGGCTGTACCCACACTGACTACTGTAGCTTCACTCACGCCACCTGTCTCTGTGCCACCCGACGTTGGATGGACATCACCAGTGCCAGCAGCCAGGACTAGCAGTGCAGAGTCTGACATGGCTACAACTGTTGGGACCCCTGGAGAACCTGTGATGGGTGGGACCATTGCGATTGATGGAGCGAACCATGTGCATGCGGGTACCCCAACCACGGATATGGTAACAACTATGACTCGTTTTCTGCAAGCCCAGGCTGAAGCCATGACCGCCCAGGCGAAGGGGGTTGCTCTTCAAGGTCTGCCGTCTCTACCCCTATTCACCGGTGAAGGGAATGATGCAATTGAGGATGGCTTCGACAAGTGGATTCGGAAGTTCAGAGAGCGAGCCAAGTTTGCTGGCTGGTCGGCGGCTGATCAGCTGTATCAACTGGAGTTGCACCTTGACAAGACTGCCATAGACGTGTTCCATATGCTGCCTGACTCCGAGTCGAAGGACATTGAAAGTGCCATCACTGCGTTGGGGAAGCGTTTCAAGCCCGGTGATATCGCGGAGCTTCGTGGCCTTCAATTCCACCACCGGACTCAAGGCGAAGAAAGCATTGAGCAGTTAGGTATCAGCATTCAACAACTTGGCCGGAAGGCGTTTCCTACCATCACTGGAAAAGACTTTGATCGACTCCTAAAGGGCCGATTTTACCAGGCGCTCCAAGTCAAGTGGCAGAGGAAGCTTGGTGCCCCCAAGCCCGATGAATCGTTCCATGACCTCTTGGCCAGAGCCCGAATGTTAGAAGAGCATGAAAAACAATTTGCTGCCTCAGCTGAGCTGCGTTCAGGGAAGAGTGGGAAGAAGCCTATGCAAGCGGAGGAACCCAAGCCAAAAGGGTCGACCAGCAGCGAATCAGATTCAACCAAGAAGACTTCGGAGAAGAGCGGAAGCACCAATTTGACCAAAACACCCGAGGGCCGTTGTTTCTACTGCTAAGATGTTGGACACCTCCAGAGGGATTGCCCATTAAAGAAAGGTCAAAAGTCATGGAGTGAGGCTCCAGGGAGAACCCGGACATCCACTACTAATGCTTCCAGCACAAGCACTATACTTTTCAGCACTAATCCTGAGGATCTAACGGAAGAAGAGCTCGAGAGGCTACTTGCCCAGAAGAAACTAGCCCGCGAGGATTCCCTCCTCCGTAGCAGTAACAATACCATCAATGCGTTGTCTGGAGAACCAGCTGGAGTAGTTGGCCCATTGTTGGAGGTGGAGGTGGGGATTGCAGGAGTCCCCCTAACTGCGTTGCTGGATACTGGAGCCCAATCTACCATTATCTCGAGGAGGACACTTCACTCGGTTGTTGAGCATCTCCGGGACTGTGGTGAGCCAGTTCCTGAACTTGAGCTACCGTCTGCACGCCTTTATGGCAAGGATGGAGAGAAGGGTGGAAAGCAACTTTACATAACTGCACAAGTCACCCTCCCAATCAGTCTGGGGTCCAAGACTGCTCTTATCCCAGTTTTTGTCCAACCTGACAGCAAACAAGCTTGCCTACTGGGGATGAATGCTATTCCTCTCCTTGGTATTCACATTCAACTCTGTGACGGTCAGCAAATCCTACCACCCAAACTAAACACTTGTACTTCATCAACATCTAGTGTTAACCTCATCATGTCCATAGCTCTCCCTTCACACAAGGGTCGTGTTGTTCGAGCCAAGATTACCAGTAATGATGTCCCCATCACGGACGGTGAGTTTCTCTTTGAGCCAAATCAAGAGGCAATGGGTGATCATGGCTTGACTGCATTGGAGTCAGTGGTAATAGCGAAAGGAGGTGAAGTCCTTGTACCCATTGAAAATCACTCCGGGACCACTTTGCACATGAAGAGCTGAGCGCTGAGACTCCTACCTGCAGATCAACCTGTTCGAGATGATGAAGTGCTAAGTACTAATGCTGCTGTTACCACCCTCATTTCTACTCCCGATCGTTGCGCGAAGCTACTGGAAGTGCTCCAACTCCCGCTGGACAGGTTGTCGTCTGAGGAAGGCAAGCAGCTGACAGCAGTCATCTGTGAATTTGCTGATGTATTTGCATATGATGATACTGAGTTGGGATGCACAGATATTCTGCGACACACCATTGATACCGGTGAACACTCACCTATACGGCAACAACCATACCGCACACCAGTCGTGAGAAGACAGAAGATGAAGGCAATGGTGGATGAGATGCAAGAGCAAGGGATTGTGTGCCCCTCATCTAGCCCTTGGGCTAGTCCCGTCGTTCTCGTCCCTAAAAAGGATGGGAATTTACGGTTCTGCATTGATTATCGTCGGCTGAACTCAATAACCCGGAAGGATGTGTATCCTCTGCCGAGAGTGGATGACATCTTGGTTGGTCTAGGAGATGCCCAGTAGTTTACATCCCTCGATCTTGCGTCTGGTTACTGGCAGATCGAGCTCGATGAGGATGCCAGGAAGAAAAGTGCCTTCACTACCTACAATGGATTATTTGAGTTTGTCAGAATGCCGTTTGGTCTTTGCAACGCACCGGCAACTTTCCAAAGACTGATGCAGATGGTTCTGTCTGGACTAGAGTACCGCAGTGTTTTCATCTACCTGGATGACCTATTGGTGGCCTCAAAGACATTTCAAGAACACTTAACTCACCTGCGTGAAGTGTTTAGTCGACTACGCACTGCCAACCTTCGCCTAAAACCAAAGAAGTGTGATGTCCTGCGAAGTCGAGTACCCTTCCTGGGTCATGTAGTTTCAGCAGCAGGGATTGAACCAATCCCTGTTGGTGGTCCTTTCCACCGTGTTGCTGTTGACATTTTGCAGCTTCCCCTGACTACGAATGGTAATCGTTATGTTGCTGTTTTCATGGACTACTTGACTAAGTGGCCTGAAGCCTTCACAATCCCCGATCAGACAGCAGAGACTATTGCAAAACTCTTCGTTGAGCAGATTGTTTGCAGACACGGAATACCAGAGGAGCTACTATCTGACCGAGGTGCTAACTTCCTTTCTAATATTGTGCAGGAAGTATGCCGACTGCTGAATGTGAAAAAGATCAACACGTCAGGGTACCACCCACAGACGGATGGGTTGGTTGAAAAGTTTAATGCTACACTCATTAGCATGATTGCCAAGTCATGTTCGGTATCTGATAGGGACTGGGACACTCGTTTGCCATATTTGCTGTTTGCATACCGTGTGAGCGCCCAGGAATCCACGAAAGAGTCACCGTTTTTCCTCATGTATGGCAGGGATGCCCGCCTCCCCACTGAAACTGTCGTGACGTACACTAGGAACCCCTATCTTGTTGATGTAGATGACTTCAAAGAGGAGCTACTGTGCAACCTCTCCCTTGCAGGGAAACTGGCAGCTGAGAATATCCAAAAGGCTCAAAAGTCCCAAAAATGGTACTATGACCGTACTACTAAGAAGGTGGAGTTAAAGCCTGGTGATCGAGTCATGATCTATATACCCTCAGAAGTTCGCGGTGAGGAACACAAACTCAAGCGCCCATTTCATGGACCTTACAGAGTGTTGAGTGTTACAGACACCAATGTGGAAGTCCGCTTGATTGACTCACCCACAGATGACCCCATCTTCGTTAATTTGAGTCGTGTATGACTGTGCCATCCGGCACAGGGAGATGTCACATGGACTGGAGGGAAGCGTAAGAAGAAGAGTAAGAAAAAGACGACTGACGAACAGCAAGTCTCAGAGGGACCAGTCTCGGAGGGACCAGTCACTCGTTCCAAGACTAAGGTGAAGAGTTAAAGAACTCACTATCATACATGTATGACTAAAGAGTCGAGGACGACCTCTCAGCTCAGAGGGGGGATATGTAGTGATCTGTTTACTTTATTTGTATTGCCTTACCTGTTGTTATGTAATCATTACAAGCTCTTATGTAATTTTTCTGTATCACGTGATGGCCATGAGTGAGTGTCTGAACAGTCATCGTTGTTGTCGTTGTCAATCAGTAAGTTTGGTCAAGCTGCTGTGAATGTCGCTGGACTAATAATATTTCTCTAACCCCAAAGCACTAGCCAAGCGTTACACTACATAACAAAAGACAGATGTGTTGACGATTCCTGTGCTACTTCCACTGTCCGAATACTGCATACGCGTACAGTGTGTTGCTCTCCGCCAGGCACTACGAGGCTGCAGGGGCGGATCCAGAACACTAGTAAGGGGGGGAGCTAAGGAGGATGCGCCCACAAATTTTTAGACCACACCCCCTAATCGTCTTTTGCGCTGTTTATACGCGTACGTATACGTACGGTGGGCAACATTTTACGCTTTGCGTTTTGCGTTTTGCGCCTCGCGTTTTGCGCAACCTTGCCCTTCTCGGCCACTGTATATACGCTCTTCCTGTAATTCAATGTGGGCTGCTTGCTTGAAGAGTGAAAGAAATCCTAAATGGTCGTGGTTGAACGCTTGGACATTGCGGTCCACTTGGAAAGCGCTGTTGTATGAAATCCAGAGCGAAGTGAGCTTGAGAATACCACGAAACAGATACTTAAGTTACTGTATAATTACGAGACACGCCTTGATTGGACATTAGCACTATAATTTATATTATTGGGGGCCAGAGGGGAGGTGCTTTAGCACCCAGAGCACCCCCCTGGATCCGCCCCTGGGCTGTACATATGTACCGTCTGCAAGCCAAAGCACTGGTCACCGACAGTACGTTGCTAGCATGTTTGCTCAGCCAATAGTACGTTGCTAGCAGGTTTGTTCATAGTTCGTGTACGCAGCTGCTTGTAGCTTTCCTCATTAGTAACCAAACCACACGTCAATGTACCCACAAAGGTATGTTGATGTACATAGCATGTCTGTGTCCCAATCTTGTCGCTGTTCATTTTTATGCAATCTATATATTACACTTTAAATTTCCTAAATTTTTATTTACTTGTATAATTAAGTAACATCATTCCAATGATAGCATGCTGGTACTAGGCTGTCCATACTCCTCAATATCTCCTATTACCATCCATTACAGTCTTCCATTCCAGTCTCTTTCTATATACCTCTTACTTCAATGAACACTTTTTATAACAGCAAACACAGCAAAGAGCATATATATGATTGCACTAGGTATAGGATCACACAAGCATATGATATATCATGCAATTCCTCAGTGTGAATACTGTAAATCCCTTTATTTTTGCGATCCTATAATTTTAGCGAGATTCGTGATTCCCTTGTTATCGCTAAAATTTTAGACACGCTGAAATCAGTGTTAGTCACGTGATCGCAGCGTGGGGCGCACGTGAGAGCAGAGCCGTCGATATGTCTCTTTACCGCTGGTTTTCTAGCTCGTCGAGCAAGCCCTTTCTACCAGATCCGGGCCAAGAACCGACAAAAGAGAAAGAGCTTGAAGTTTCCAACGCCAATGCGAGAGTGTTGGAGGCTATGCAGTCTCAGCAGAGAGGCAAACGTCCGAGAGGTACTTACGCGTACTACCCGCCCGAATTGCGCGCTAAAATTGGAAAGTTCGCTGCCGAATCAGGCAACAAGGCGGCTGTAACGAAGTTTTCAAAAGATCTTGGAAAGCCAGTTAGCGAGAGTACTGTACGAGGCTTGAAGAAACGCTACTATGAAGCCTTGAAACAAAACCAGACCTGTGAGCCAGTCACGCAACTCGAACACGGTCTTCGTGGACGACCGCTTAAGCTGGGAGATCGAGATTCTAATGTTCAGGATTATATAAGGAAGCTTCGCTTATCGGGTGGAGTTGTAAATAGAGCTATTGTTATAGCTGCCGCCAAGGGGATTGTTGAATACAATAAACCTGAATTGTTGTGCGAGCATGTAGGCACAATGCAATTGGGAAAGAAATGGGCCGATTCTCTCTTATCGCGGATGAATTTTGTTAAACGCAAGGCAACCAAGGCAGCGCGTAAGGTTCCTACAGATTTCCCTGAGATCAAGCTTGCTTTTTTGAAGCGTATTCCTGATTTTGTTCAAGAACATAAGATCCCCCCAGACCTTATTATTAACTGGGACCAGACAGGTGCTAAATATGTACCTACTAGTGAATGGACATTAGCTGAGGAAGGGTCAAGACAGGTTGATGTTATAGGAAAAGAAGATAAAAGAGAAATGACTGTTCTTCTATCATGCACAATGTCTGGTGTTATACTACCTCCACACTTGATCTACTGTGGTAAAACAGATAAATGCCATCCTAACATTAAATTTCCTCCTGGGTGGGATGTGTATCATTCAGTTAACCACTGGAGTACAGAAGCTACTATGCTACACTTCATTGATTGTGTTCTTGTCCCATATGTGCAGTCCACTAAGCAAAAGTTGGGCTTGGATAAGGATAACTTTGCTCTTGCACTTTTTGATGTCTTTGCCGCACATAGGTGTGACAGTGTTCTTCAAGCCCTGGAAAAACATCACATCAAATGTTGCTTTATACCACCTAGTTGCATGGGAGAGCTTCAGCCGCTGGATCTTACCGTAAATCAAGTATTCAAACAGGAACTAAAAGCTTGTTTCATCAGGTGGTATGCTGGACTAGTCAAGGACCAGTTGAGAGATGGAGTGCAGCTGGAAAATATCAAGCCAGATCTCCGCATATCAGTTCTTAAACCACTCCATGCAAACTGGCTTATTCAAGCTATTTCATACATTTCTAGTGATGTGATCATTGAAGGATTTGTAAAAGCTGGAATTAAGGATTCTGTAGTGTAATACTGTTCTATATATACTATACTAGTATATCACCTATTGCTTTTGTAAAGTCCACTGGTTCTCTAGTACCAATGTAAAATCGCTAAAATAAAAGTATGTTTTATGGTGAATATTGCATAAAACGCTAAAAAAAAGGGCCACAAAATTAAAGGGATTTACAGTATACGTAGCAGCCATAGGTATACTACACTCTATAAAAGGCAGATTCTGGCTGTATTTTCTACCTAGTGATTACTAATCTAGAATAGCTCTATAGATAGTTGACTATATACACATGCAGTACACTGTTGAGTGTGAGTTGATGATGTGTGCATGTATATAATATGGGAACCTCTGATGTAGAATTTAACTGTGCTCCTACCATTGCAATTCTGTATACTTGGGACACATACAGCACTGAATATTTTCGATTATACACTTCTCTAATAAAACTCTTTCAGGGTAAAGAATGCTGCTGCTTCCTTGCTTGGTCATATATCTGGTGGCTTTCATGCACACACAAGCTGCAGTAGTGGCCGAAACACATGAATTGAGTGGACAATGTGGTAAGTCATGGAGTGTAATTCCATGAAGTTTTCCATTCACTCCCTCTCTTCATTGAGCATAATCATCAGCAGCCAATTAATATAGCTGTATGTTAGCGGCATGCACGCAATATTTCACCTGCAGAAAATTCTTGGCTGTATTCCATTATATGTTCTTAACAGTATGCATAATGATTTCTCTTGTACATGCATATTTTTCTGTTGCAGATGCAATTGAGAATTTTCACACTTACATAAAAACACTTATCTCTGAGTCCAACAAGCAGATGCAAGATTTGGATGAGATCAGAAATGATCTGGGCTCACTTAAATTTGGATTTGCTCAACTTCAGTACTACACTTACGAGTTAACTTCTGATAGTGCTACAGAGAAACTCAAGTTAACACAACTTCAGAAAAGCGTTGACTCATGGTTTGATGCAGTGGAGGCAGCAATTAATAAGGTGGCATCCTCCCAGCATCCTTGTGGGGGTCATGGCTGGGTACAAGTGGTCGACTTTGACATGGCACTCCTTAAAACCAGCTGTCCTGAGGGATGGACCCAGAGCCAATTGAGCAAGCGAAGTTGTGGGAGGACAAACCTCGAACAAGAAACCTGTTCCAAAGCAATCTTTGAATTTGAACAAGGGACACTAGATTTTGTGAAGGTGTGCGGTCGTGTTAAGGCCTATGCACTGGGAGGTGTAGATGGTTTTGAAAATTTTGATAATGGATTAACTGAAATAGAAGCCTATGTAAGTGGTGTAAGTCTCACAGTTGGTGATGCACCAAATATGGAACACTTGTGGACATTTGCTGCTGGGCTTTCAGAGACTGGATCATCTTTTTCTCCAGGAAATGAGTTCATTGATCAATGTCCGTGTGATGTAGATGACATTACTATTCCAATACCACCATTTGTTGGCAATAACTACTTCTGTGAATCTGGCATTCAGCACACATATATTTCAAGTGGATGATCCTCTCTGGGATGGTGAGAACTGTATTGATGAGAGCAACTGCTGTGAATTTAACCGACCTCCGTACTTTGTGTCAACGACCTTGGAAAAGTACTAACAGCCAGCAAAATAGATGCTAGAATATGTCTATTGAATGGATGTTCAAATTTTGCTGATGAAGATGGAGAAGACATTTTTGTGGAGGTGGTGGAACTTTATGTCCTGCCAGCTCCCTACAATTATTGCTTTATTGCTTTGATATACTCCAAATAATATAGCTGTATATGTACGTACATTTAATCATGTAGATAGTATCATTTGAACACCGTTATATATAGTATTTTGCTACAAATTGATCATAATAATTGATAACAAAATGGCAATGCTACAATTGCAAATTGTACAATTTTACAAAGAATTTTAAAGAGGCATCTATATCCGAAGCGGCGGCAGCAGTTCGGAGTTGAGGGGGCGAGGCTGAGGACGGGCTCCGCCCATCTATGTCGTGTACGTGCGCGCGCATGTTACGCAATTTGTTATCTGCACGTATATATACAAGTGCAAAAATCATTTATACCAAATGAAAGAGGAATGTAGGGATGTCACATCATGAAAAAGGAAAGGAACAAGATCCAACACAGAAAGTCATTCATAACCCCATCCCTACATCTTTGTACCTTTTTGAAACAGGCTTCTATAGCACTGAGAAGTGGAAGCCCTGGAGATGATGTGCACATATTTTTGAAAAACAAACCACATTTCTTAGCAATACAAAGATGTAGGGATGGGGTTATGAATGACTTTCTGTGTTGAATCTTGTTCCTTTCCTTTTTCATGATGTGACATCCCTACATTCCTCTTTCATTTGGTATAAATGATTTTTGCACTTGTTCACCTCATTTTTGTGGGTGAAGGTGAAGTTGCATGAATATGCTGTTGACTCGTGCACTAAATGTATAGTTATGCGCAGCATGACTGTGATTGGTTGTATTAACCCTCAATGTGCATGCGCTATGAATTTGCATTTGCACTTTTTTGCGCTATAAATTTTTACTTTTTATTTGCACAAGAATTATATATAATTATATATGGAAGTGGGGGATATGATGAAGGGGGATACATAGAAGGGGTATCAGGTTGTGGGGTAATCGTGTGGTTAAATGATTAAATTGAAAGTTTCTGGTTTGTTGTCCTGAGCTGGTTCATTTCAGTGATAGAAGTTCACTCGGGAGTTTCTGATCTGCAGGAGGGAAATTGGGAAGGTATACGGATTTGTATAGTAGTGTTTATACAGAAGGGTCAGTGTGTGTGTAATGCAATGAGAGGTATTGGTTGCAAATACTCTCTAAGGCCTCTTTTTTGGCAAGAGGTGAAAGAGGTTTTTTTCAAATGGTGTTAGTGAATTTGTTAGTGATGCAAGTGTGTATGAGGAGTAGAGGAAGGTGAGTGAACAGGTTTGCAAAAATTAAATTACATCCAATAATAAGTATGTTTATATATGTGGTACTATGAAAAGGTGTTGATCTGATACTCTTTTCATGGGGAGAAACAGAGTTTATAAGCAGTAGGAATTTTTAGGTGGTAATGCGGTTTGTTTGTGTCCCGGAAGGTAAGGGGACCTGGGCTAGTATAGTAGTACCTATGTAAACAATAAGTACAGTAATGACCAATTAGGAGGTGGTTAGGAAGTAACACATAGAGGGAACACTGTATAATGAGGTGTAGGCAGGGAATTAGAGTAGAAGGATGCAGAAAGATAGTGGTGGAATTGCAAAAGGGGTGAAAATGTGTGTGGTTTTGTGTGGCTAATATAATGAAAATGGGAAGAAGCACATAAATGGAAGTATGGCTTATGAGGGGATTGATTATTGGAGGCTATGAGAGTAGTGCATATGGATGTGGAATGTTGTTGGTTGTAGCGGTTGACAAAATATGCTAGCATATTTCTTTGGACTAATAGGTGAAGTTTCAATGCTACTGACTAATAGGCAGAATTGGTTTAGTCTTAGAGCAAACTTTATAGTGTAGAGCAAGAGATACCATCACGGGGAGCAGTATGTAAGTTAATGCTCTTAGTGCAACCCTCTAACGCTGCAGCTGAAAGAGGCTTTTCAACGCTTGATTCTAAACAAAATCCCTTGAAGACTATGTATCACGGATCATACACTTGAGCTCACTTTGTCGGAGGTACCAGAACTGCTTGGTACCACGGACTGACTGGAGCATGGTGGACAAATGAGCTTCTAGCTGCTTGTCAGATGTGTTTACCTACTCCAGTAGCATGCTCACTGAAAGACACTGCCTCCTAGTACTTTTGAGCAGGTTATACACACCTGATGAGAGCTCACGCATTTCCTTCTGCCACAAAAGGTAAAACACATACTGTGGATCTTTACGGAAACCTGGATCATGGTTCAGGAGCCTAGACTTGATGTACTCACTGGTTGAAATTCTCTCTTTGCGAGGATGGAACTCCCCAAATTCCCATTGGGGAAGAGCACAGGGAAACACATCACATCTAAATGCTGTTGCCTGTTGCTAATGGGGTCTTCTGTGATGCTCATAAGTCTGTACTGCTCTAAATCAGAAACAGTCGAGAGCTTGCTATCAAGGTTTCTAAATCGTGTATGCTTGAAATGCATCAAGTTCATCTGAGGATTTTAGTGGTGGTATTGTTAGAAACCTCAATTATGTGCTTAGTGCTCTCATCAATGGATTTTTCAGGCACATCCTTGTACAACCAGTTACAGGGCCTCAATGTTTTGATAACAATCTTTACATGGTTCACATTTACCAAACTACACCACACAACATTGCTCTTAGTTGACCTACCATTCACAATAATGTACAACTCTGGGTCTGGTAGGACAAAGCCATGCTGCTCAACCTGATTCAAAGTTTCTAGAGTCTTGTTTAGTGGCAAAGGGAGAAAAAACACGGTGCCTTTGCAAGCCTGAAGGGAATTGTATGTGAGTGTAAGTACCTAGCCTCACTATAGTCTGATAGCACTTGGCCGTCTGGATCAGTTGTCTACTAAAGAGGTCCAGTTTAGCTAACTCTTTGGGAATGGGGACAGTCTGCAGACCATTCAACACACAACGTGCGGGCATATCGCCACTTCTAACTCTGGTCTTGCAGTAATGGCACATGTACAACACTTGACCTACCACAATAGGTTGGTACTTCAAAACATGTGCTTTCAATTCATTCCATACATTGCATTCAAAACCATCAGAGAGGCTAACAACAGATACAGATATTCTCTGATGCAAACGCTCACAACAAATGCATGTGTGTTCAGGGAAATAATATATCTTCTTCTCATACCCAGCAATCAGTGCTGCATGCACAATGCAAAGTTCTGTTTCTAGAGTAGGCCTCCTAAGAGGTAAGTCTGACGATTTAAGATCTTCATACTTCTCATCTACATCACAACTCAGGAGGGACTTAACACCAGTCATTTTCACTAACCTCTTATAGTCACCACTTTTCAGGGCATTGTCAATATCACAAATAGCCCTGTGAGCAATCAGAGCATCAGTAACATTAGCCAGGAACCTTCTTAAAACAGCAAAATGGGTAGAAGCTGCTCTGAGTATCATCAGGGCACTAATGCAAGAATCACCAGTGTAACAAACAATGGGGTGACCTTTTAGGTCAATTACACAGTCCTGTCCTAACTTGGTGTAGTGCCCAAAGGGATACCCCAATCACATTCTGCCAGGGCTTGTCTGGCTTCTTCAATGGAACCCTCAAAAGCAGCCCTGAAGGTAACTATGGCAACTATCTCAACGTCAGTTAATGGCTTGCAGTGCACAGAGCATTCCCACTCAGCAGATTTCCTACCGGATACAGTGTCTGGGACACACCCTGTGGGCACCTGCTGGACACCAGCACTAGTGGGATCATGCAAACCTTTAGCAACAACACATTCACCATCATCATCATCGACAGGGATTAGGGTCTCTCTCACATGCAGGTAAGCTGCCTCATAAAAATAGGGCTCAGTGGTCTGGGTATGACAGCCATTTCCTAAATCATCTTGGGTTTCCAGTGTGATAGACTTAATACACCTAATGCTATTCAGCAGAAACCCTGCATATTTCCTACGTAGGATCTACCAATAAGTCTTTTAGTTGCAAGTCTAACTACTGCACTTCCAAAATTTTTCTACTTAGTTTCATTCCTGCACCAAAGTGTTGGGAGTTAACTGTTCCATTAAATTTCCTTTCATTTTTTATCAGTTAGTAGATGGGCCTGCATAAGCCTAAAACACTTCTCAATCAACAACTGGGTACACTGGATCAAACTATATCTAGTCTTGGTCACTTTTACCGTTTTTGTATAACAGTGGTACTTTTGAAAATACTGCAACCTGACACCCCGGTGTGTAGCAGGATACTTACGAAATGTTTCCTTCATTACTTCAGGCTTGGATCTATAAACAGTTCTAGAGGCAGCACGTTTAGGCTCAGGGTTTGCAAAGTAACAAGCCTTTGCTGCAGCTTTTCATTTTTCTGCATTTGCCTTATGGGAACAATAATAGGCCTTACTAGACAAAATCCTTTTCTCAGGGTGCAATTTGTAAAATGCTCTCTTTTTACGCACTGAGCGGTACGGCATTGTTACAACAAAAACAATATCAACTCATCTTCGGTCGGACAGAATCCAGCAAGCGGCCAACGGCTGCTTCTTCAGTATGTAAACAAGGCCAGAAACACTCCACCGCCTGAAGAGCCAACACTAGACTTCGCAGTGCAGGCCTTCACTGCACCGCGATGAACAGCTCCACAAATAACCTGGGGAAGTGAATATAACTACGAGTGACGCTGCAAGAGCGCAGATGAGTAGCAGACTTACCAACACGGGGAAGAAGGCCCGGTGGTAAAAATATAAAAGTTGTTGGAGAAAAACTCCAGGAAAGCAGAATATCTGACAGTCACTAGGTATACAAAGCAAGTGACAGAGACACGACGCGTTGAGACAACCCCGGCCCTCTCTAGCTCGCATTCAAAAAAAGGACACGTGAGGGTTATGCGCGTTGGGTGGGGCCTCCGTATTAGCATAAATGGCGTCTACTATAGACTACTTCAGTGTGGTCCCACAGGGACTACGGTATCGAGGTCCTGGGAGAAAAATAAAGATATCGGTGCACACCTCCACCGACCCTAGACACGTTTGGTGAAAAAATCAGAGCTTGATCTGCTTCCGTTAGTGAGATAGCGGGTTTACTGAAGAAGAAAAAATGAAGAATATGATGACACGGAATCGTAAAACCCGCGTGTGACTAGATTCTCGCGCGCCCATCTGGAGGCAGGTAGGTGACGGGTGGGATGATGTACGGCTAAAGATGACTCCAAAACTTGTTACTTGTAAGTTTGAAAGCTTAACTAGGCTCTCTCCCCTGGTTTGGAGGTTTTTTGTAAACCGATGACGTCATACTTCATTCGCGCCATCCCTACATTAGAGCGTCTACCGACGCTCTGATACATGTATATAGTAGTATACGTAGTCCATTTCGTAACGCATCGAGTGCATGCAGCAGCAGCAGCAACACACATTTCGTCGTCATAGTTCCTATTTTATTGGGGGGGCGAGGCCCCCCCTACTGAAATATTGGGGGGCGATCGCCCTCCCTGCCCCCCCCTCTGCCGCCGCCCCTGTATACAGTGAGTGACAGCTCACAGGAGCTAAGGTATCAGATCAATGAGAGAGCAACTTTTTTACACAATTGCTATAATTATAAATGCAAAATATAATATGTTAGAACTACTGACATAGTAATGTTTGCATAGGCCCAGGAGTCAGGACTGCGAGCCTGTGAAATTGCATAATATATAATTTGTGGTGTCTTTCTAGTGATACATCAAGCGAAGCATTATGAAATGTTGCAACTCTTGTCTGATCAGCATGCACATATTATATAATGTAGCTTATATTAATTATGTCTATAGACTCTATACAATGGAAAATATGTAAATGGTTGGCTTTCACTTTCCACATAAGTTGTCAACATTGATATTGTGTGTGCATGTAGTGATTAGAGAACTAGATGATGCAACTGGGAGGCATGTCAGGTGACATCATGTATCTAGACATCGTCATGTGATTGGTAGATGGTTAAGTTCCTTCTTTTGATCACTGACGGCTTTGGATTCCTTTCTCCCTCCAGAATCAGTCACAGTCACTAGTTCACTGTCCTTCCTCCACCCTTCTCCCTCTCCCCTCTTCTCTCCCCCTCCACCCCTTCTCCCTCTCCTCCCCCCTCCCTCTCCCCCTCTCCAGTCTCTCTCTCTACCTCCTCCTCCCTATCCAATGACCCTTCATGATCTTCATCAATACATATCTCTTCAGGATTAGTCACCACTGACTGAGAGCACTGGATATCACTCAGCACGTCACATGACTTGTCATGTGACTTGTCACATGATCCAACACTGTGTTTTGTGTCAGACTCTACAAATTCTAGAGATTTTTGAACTTCAGTAAATGAGAAGTTGCTGTCAGGGGCAACAGTCCTCACAACTGTTCTACCATTACTGTTTGGAGACGGGAGGTCTAGCTCGTCACCAGAGAGGTTGTCATGGAGCCAGGGATAGCGGCGACCAGTGGGAGTGCTAGTGTTAGCTGGTGTCGATATCTCATTGGTGGAATTAAGACCTGACCCATCATCTTCATCGTCACTCATGTTGATTTCATCGGGATTGGAAGATTTCATAGAGGTGTGACTGGTGGAGAGGAGGGAGGAATGGAGGGAGGGAAAGTCTTGAGAGAGGAAGAGAGGGGGGCAGGGAGAGAGGGAGGTTAGATGGAGAGAGAAGGGAGACGAGGGGAGTATTATGGAGTAGGAATGGGAGAAGGGAGGGAGATGGAGGGGGAGGGGGAAGGAGTAATATGGAATGGTAGTTGGGGGAGAAAGAAAGGTGGGAGTTGGGGAGATGTGAAGGGAGGAGGAAGAAATAGATGGAGTATTATGGAGTGAAGAAAGTTAGGGGGAAGGGAAGGGTAGGGAGAGGAGAAGAAAGAGTATTATAAATATGAACCAAACACTCAAACTACTGAGTACTGACTTGGAGTGAAGCGGTTGTCTATTCCTAGCTTTTGACAGAGGATGGCTGTCTGGATGTTCTCACAGGGATAGACACCTATAACAGACATACAGGGAACAGGGCAAAGGTGATGGTGGAGGAGCCATACTGCGTGAGGGTGTGGAGGTGTGATGAGTGGAGGTGATTGGTGTGAAGTTGTCTGGGACTGTAAAGTCCCCTCCAAACAGCTGTTCCACTTCTTTCAGCTCTTCCTCACTAGGAGTGAAGGCCACTCTGCTGTCAGGATGGTCCATATTACGACTAGCTCATTCACTCCCTACACATGTCCACTGTTACCTAGGGTCCGTGGAGGGGCGAGGAGGTAACCATAGTGATTTGGAATAGGTCATGAGTGGTTCGGTGCTCCTCAGGATTGCCATCCACTCAGCATCATAGCAGAGGTGGTAGGGAGGGGGGGAGGGGGAGGGGATATCCAGCACCTCGAGGGAGAGTGGGGGGAGGGGGAAATCAGTTGTAAGGGGAACTGACACAGTCAACATTTAAACCAAATTGAGTCTCATGTTAGAGCAGCTGGGACCAAGTGACATGTGTGATATGTGACTGGTGGTTGTGGAGGGATAGAACTGAGCAATACACAATTTGAAAAGAGTGTGGGAAAAGTAGCTATCAAGGTAATCCAGTACATAGGGGAATTTACAGAATATCTCCCAAAGCCCTCCATAACCCTGGCATGCTGTACTGCTAGCCTTTACCTGCAAAAAGCTTCTGCCAGGAAGGCACTTGTCTAGGGCTAGGAATTTGGTGATATTGCCGGTCTCTTGGTGGCGGTACACGGCTGCAAACTTCACATGGAGGTGGGCCGAGAACCAGAAGGAAGGTTGGAGATGTTGTAGTAGCTCCATGGCAACAGGGCTACCCAGTATGTCCTGTGATATCTGGAAAATATTGAATTCCAGTCACATGACTATCACATGACTTTACAGCATTACATCATCTGCAAAATAGGGCTTCTTTTGCAGCAGTTGTGCCTTGTTTCCATGGTGATAAATCCCTTGAGGCCAGTCATGAGACAGTCCAATATCGACGTGTCCACTTAACTAGTAAATAAGACGTAAGCTATAACAGGTTAAAAGGAGACAAAACCTGTTTTGCAAACCTGTTTGAGCCTAAAGGCATCACATGATCTCACGTGATATATACTTCTCTTAGTACTCTCTGAGAATGGAGGGCATTCAAAGTTACCTGTAGGGAGGGAGGAGAGAGAGAGAGAGAGAGAGAGAGAGAGAGAGAGAGAGAGAGAGAGAGAGAGAGAGAGAGAGAGAGAGAGAGAGAGAGAGAGAAGAGAGAGAGAGAGAGAGAGAGAGAGAGAGAGAGAGAGGAGAGAGAGAGAGAGAGAGAGAGAGAGAGAGAGAGAGAGAGAGAGAGAGAGAGAGAGAGAGAGAGAGAGAGAGAGAGAGAGAGAGAGAGAGAGAGAGAGAGAGAGAGAGAGAGAGAGAGAGAGAGAGAGAGAGAGAGAGAGAGAGAGAGAGACCTTCCTAGACATGACATCACTCTCAGCCCTACCCTTCCTGTAGTCTCCCTCCTTGTAAATCCCAGACATGCCCACAATCCTCACTCCTCCATACTGGACCACACCAGCTCGACCCATATAGTAAATATTAGGAGCCACCCAGCCTCCATAGCTCCTACAACACACTAAATTTGATGGTGGTCTGTTACAGTGAATGACATGACTCACAATTCCCACAGATGGTTGGAGGCCTCGTGATTCCCTCCAATGAATATCGTTAACACAGGCGCCTTCTTCTCTCCAGTATAGTACTGTAAAAGCAGTCATTCCTCATCTCTACCTGACAGTAATGCCTTATCTCGCACACAACTCACACAACCTTATGGAATGAGCCCATTTCTCTGTATTTTGCGGGGGCTGCCATGCACAGTAAATCTTTCTCATTTCGAATAGCCTGCACAGGGAGGAGCTTTAATGAGAAGAGGGGTCTAGATTGAAGGTGTCCCGCTTAAAATTAATCCTCGTGGGATAAGCTGACCTGAAAGTCCCCACAGCATATCAATAGGTCCACTGTCATTCCTTCTCTCTCCTTCAGTTGACCAATCACCTTGTAGATCCTGTCTAGTTCTCCATGACAACATCCTTCCACCACAACCTGTAACGGATCACATCAAGTAGGCAGTTTGTTAGCCTAACAATCTCCCGACCTTCATCTTACACAAGAAGACAACGGTCAAGACACTTTTGGAGGCTCTATTTAGAGTTGTGTGCCTCGAACCCCGCCCACTACTTAAAGTGCATCACCAACGCATAGTCTGAGGGTGTGGCTACGCCCGACTAGGCTACGCAGTCTGTGAAGCCTGTGGCTTGCTTGCTTCGTCGTTCTTCACTCCTTCCCTCTCTCTTACAGCTACCGATTCCAGTGAGTCCACTTCTACTCCAGATCTATGACTACTACAGTCAGGAGGTGAGCCATAGTGAGGTAGTCATCTGTATACAGAGGATATGACCTGGATCATGAACTGGTCACCTCTATACCTGTATTAATACCATGAGGGAGGGAGCCATGTCCACATGTACAAGTGTATCTATAATGTATATCCTTTGTATTTGCCTACACACACTCGTGTAAAGGGTTTGATTCGCTATAGCTGCTTCATTCAAAAGTTATGGTGTCGTTTTTGACATCCTACAGTGCTAATGTTAGCCTTATTTTCAATGGTAGGCCCTTCTAAAGTCCTAGAAGGCTAACGATAGGTTAACATGGTCAATGTAAGAGAGAAGGGCAAATTTTCCAAGTCTCCGACTTTTGCCTACAAATGTTCCATAGCTCTATTACACATAATGAGTGTGTTTCGCTTTCTTAAAGACTTGCATACGAAGTGACGCATGTTATATATATGCACACTGAGGGTTAGTGCTTTTATTCTGAATTGAAGGTATCCATAAGCATTATGGTGGAATATTAGCTCCATTTGAAGAGTAATAGGTAGGACTGCCAATGAATAATCATGTACCGCAGTGAGGGTTACAGTACTTGGTCTGTATGTCTGTCTCTGTTACCCAACATCTACTGTGATTATTTGTGCTGGGTGTGGGGAGGGGGTCGTCAGCCCTTGAAGTCAGTAGGTCTAGTACTGTGTTTGACTGTAGTGTTTACATGGAGTGCAATTGTCTCTTGTAGATATGGCCCACCAGTCAACCCAATTTCCATCCACTAACGCACCTCAGATTATCAATGACCTACCACTCCTCTGTAACACTCTCAACCCAATAGCCTCAAAGTGCTTTGCCCTAGGCCTCCAGTTGGGGGTGGAAGAGGCAAAGATACGAACCATTATAGCAAACAATAGAAATGATTGTGAGGCTCAGTTACGTGAGATTATTTCAGAGAGACTGAAACAAGACCCACGTGTCTCACCTCTCACATGGCACGACATAGTCACAGCTTTGAGATCTCCATCAGTAAATTATCCTGATCTTGCCAGTGTCATTGAGTCTCAGTACATATCTCTATCATCAGATGCCCAAACACAATCAGCTTCTGACCTCCAACAACATCCGCACTCTGTCCCCCTAGAACATAACACTGAGTCCCCACATATGACTACACACACTGGTTTACACCACTCAATGGCTCAATACTCAAATTACCTAACACCACAAATTCATGTGCAAATGCCTAATTCTTCAACCAATGATACTGCCTCACATCCCCGAGTGCATCCCCACCCTCAATATCCACCTCCTCCAATTCAACCTACCACACAACAACTGCCTCCTCCACACCACACCCAACAACTTCATTACCAAACCCCTCACTACCTACACCCTCTGTCCCCCATACATCACCCTCAGTTCACACATCCTTACTACCCAGCTCTTCCACCCGCCACACATCAACCGCATTACCTACCCCCTCACCTTCTACCCCTCACACATCATTCTCAGTACATACCACCTTACTACTCACCTCTTCTATCTCCCACACATCATCCTCAGTACACACCTCAAGCTCCCACACAACCACCACCTCCCCCACGCTCCACACAACCACCACCTCCCCCACGCTCCACACAACCACCACCTCCCCCATGCCCCACACAACCACCACCTCACACTCGCCCCACCGATCAACCTTGTTACCCACCCCTTACTCACCACCATCACACTCCATCTCCTCTACCCTCCACACATCATCCTCAGTACATGCCTCGATCGCCTCCCTCTAGGGAAGCCACACCCCCTATGAGTCAGTTCATTGACTATGTCAAGACTATCTATAGGTCCAGTGAGGTAGAGAGAGACACAAAGGTAGTCAAATGGCCACCTACTCCCAGTAAGGTCTTCATCAACCTGGCATGTATTGACAGAGCCAGTGTTAGGAGAGGGGACTATGATGAAATCACAAAGGCTATGGTCGTTGATGGGAATGTAGATGTCATTTTAGAAAACAAGCAACCCATGCTTTTAAATGAAGTGGCTAGAGATGTTCCAGCCAGTAATTCACTACAGAGGGTGATACTAGTGGAAGGTGCTCCAGGTGTGGGGAAATCCACATTTGCATGGGAGTTCTGTAGGAGGTGGGAGAGAGGAGAGATTGCTCAGCAGTATCAGTTAGTGCTGCTCCTCAGACTGAGAGATGAGAGAACGAGCACAGCCAAGAGTCTGAGGGACCTCATCTATCACTCCAAAGAAAGTGTTTCAGAGGCTGTAAGTTCAGAGCTAATAGATACCCATGGTCTCCAAGCTTTAATTATTCTAGAAGGATATGATGAACTTTCTGAGAGTTGTCGATCAGATCAATCCATCTTCCCACAGCTCATAGCTGGTAAGGTGCTGCCTCTAGCTACAGTCATGGTCACCAGCCGTCCTTGGGCTACTGGGAGTATTCACTACAGTCATGGAAGTCGTATACATCAACACATTGAGATACTTGGATTTACTAATCAACAGATCACACAATACATTGAGAGCACACTCCCTCCAGACCAGGCCAGTGACTTGTTCCTCTACCTGGAGAGGCACCTTCAGATCAGAATGTGTATGTACATTCCACTGAACAGTGCTATTGTTGTGACAGTGTACCAGGAGAGCCAGGCTGGTACTGTGTGTGCTCTGCCTACAACGCGTACTGAACTGTACACTGCTCTAGCACGTACACTTCTACTGCGATACCTTCGTGGCCATTCAGATTATAAATCTGGTACTAAACCCATGAAAACATTCAAGGACTTACCTCCTGTGGTATATGGCAAATTCTCTGAACTCTGTAAGTTAGCATACAGTGGTATTGCTGGTGACAGGTATCATGTACAGCTGATATTCAATGACAGTGATCTTCCTTCAGACTTTGACAGTCTGGGGTTCATGGACTCAGTTACTGAGCTGTATGTGACTCAGGGAACAGTCTCGTCCCATAACTTCCTACATTTGACCTTTCAAGAGTTTTTTGCTGCTGTACACATTTCTACCATGTCACCATCAGACCAACTGGAACACTTTCGGAGACATTATGACGGTAGATACAGAGTAATGTTGAGGTTTCTTGCTGGACTTACAAAATTGAGTTGCTTTTCTAAAGACACAATTAAGAACATCTTCATCCGCGATAATGTATTTGTACCCTCTAGTAGTATACACTTTCAGAGCAGTAGTCAATACGGAGATATTTTTGATGCTACCATTGACGCTGTTAACTGGATGTTTGAGGCACAAAGTGAGGATGTCATAAAATCATTACTTGCAAGCAAAACTAAAAGTGTCAGCATCAGTAATAAAACAATGCTTCCATTAGACTACTACTCACTGGGATATTGTATAGCCCATAGCCAGTGCCAGTGGCTGCTTTCATTAGATAGGGAAGTAGGTGAGGAGGAGGTGAAGATGTTTGTGGCTGGAGCCAATACCAGAGAGGAAGCTAGTGGAAGTGTGGTGGGACTGAGGGGAAGGTGGGATGATGACGAGGAAATGGATGAAAAGTGGGATGATTTTTACTCAATGTTAGCTGAAGGTCTGAATATGTTATTCACACAATGGAAGAGTGTCCTTCATCTTCATGAGTTACATCTGTACCTACCAGTACCATGTGATGGTATTACATGGCCAGACCTTTCTGAACTACAAGTACTACATTTGGTTATTAGGGAAAAGGAGAACTGGAGACTGGACAGTTTATTACCTTGTCTCTTGTTAGAATCACTTACCATTATTCCATGTAATGATAAAGGTTATTTACTATTTGAAGACTGTGATGCTATTGGACTATATATGAAATCTACAACATGTCTCAAGAATTTGTGTGTTAGAGGCCCTATATCTGAAGGGGTGGAGGTAATCAGTAAAGCATTAGCTCACAATCGGTCACTACCACTGGAGAGACTGAAGTTGGAATGTAGTGATACATTCACTGACACTGCTGCAGACTGTCTGGCTCAGTTCATCACGAACACTACCACTCTACAACACCTCACAATACGCTACAAACATCTTAGTGATGCTGGAGCAGTAGCCATAGGTCAGGCACTACATCACAACTATACCCTGGAGGAGCTGGACTTGTCTAATACCAATATTAGTGATGCTGGAGCAGTAGCCCTAGCTAAGGCCCTCCATCACAACTCTACTCTGGAGATGCTGGACTTGTGTAATAGCAGTATTAGTGATGCTGGAGCAGTAGCCCTAGCTCAGGCTCTCCATCATAACTCTACTCTGAAGATGCTGAACTTGTTTAATTGTAGTATTAGTGATGCTGGAGCAGTAGCCCTAGCTCAGGCCCTCCATTACAACTCTACTCTGGAGATGATGGACTTGTGTAATAGCAGTATTAGTGATGCTGGAGCAGTAGCCCTAGCTCAGGCTCTCCATCATAACTCTACCCTGGAGAAGCTGAACTTGTTTAATAGCAGCATTAGTGATGCTGGAGCAGTAGCCCTAGCTAAGGCCCTCCATTACAACTCTACTCTGGAGATGATGGACTTGTGTAATAGCAGTATTAGTGATGCTGGAGCAGTAGCCCTAGCTCAGGCACTCCATCACAACTCTACACTGAAGTGGCTGTACTTGTCTGGCAATGATCCTATAGGTAAAGAGGGTACTCATCAGCTAGTACAGGCTCTGACTGTGAACACATCCATCACCAAGGACACTCCATCTAATTGCTGTGGCTTATTACTTCCCAGGAGGTGTGAGGAGTATGCCACACAATGTACAGAGTACAATGCAGTGAAGGACAGAATTGCATTTTCAGAGGTCGTGGTGACAATATGATCACCAGAAGATATCAATCACCTTACATCACTTCATTGTATGAATTAAGCTAGTACAAGAATGATCATCTTTGACAGTATACAATGCCAGTTATAGTTTGAAAATCAGAGTTAGAACTGACATATGTAACAGGTTGTGACATGTGATGTAATGGGGCCAGTCCTATCAGGTGATATCTCAACAACAGTCTCCATGGAGAGGTGTCCCTTATCTAATCCCACCACGTACCACCCTCAATATCCACCTTGACCCCCCACATACCACCCTCAATATCCACCTCAACCCTCCACATACCACCTTCAATATCCACCTCCACCCATCTACATACCACCCTCAATATCCACCTTGACCCCCCACATACCACCCTCAATATCCACCTCAACCCTCCACATACCACCTTCAATATCCACCTCCACCCATCTACATACCACCCTCAATATCCACCTCAACCCTCCACATACCACCCTCAATATCTACCTCAACCCTCCACATACCACTCTCAACATCCACCTCAACCCCCCAACACATTCCACCACCTCGATATCCACCTCCTTCAATATCAACCTCGACACCTCACATACCACCCTCAATATTCACCTCGACCCCCCACATATCACCCTCAATATCCACCTCGACCACCCACCTCAACCGTCCACATGCCACCCTCAATATCCACCTCACTCCCCCACATATCATCCTGAATATCCACCTCGACCCTCCACATACCACCCTCAGTATCCACCTCAACCTGCCCATCCCCTTTTGGTATTAACCTTCACCTCAACCTCCTCACAACAAACACCTCATACTCATAAACCTCATTACCCACTCCCTACTCAACACCCTCACTACCCACTTGTAGACATTTGCTACAGACTGTGGTTTCAGAGACTGGAAGATCATCTTCTTCAGGAGATCGCATTGGTCAATGTCCGTGTGATGTAGGTGATATTACTTTTATTCCAATACCACCATTTGTTCGCAATAACTACTTCTGTGAATCTGGCCTGAATGTTCACTACAATGGAGATATCTTTCAAGCAGATGATCCTCTCTGGGATGGTGAGAACTGTATTGATGAGAGCAATTGCTGTGAATTCAACCGACCTCCGTACTTTGTCAACGACCTTGGAAAAGTACTCACAGCCAGCAAAGTAGAATATATCTGAATGAAGGCTCAGAGTTTGTGGAGAAGACATTTGTTTTGTCAAGCTAGTGGAACTTTATGTCATGCCAGCTTCACACAAATAATAGCATTATGTGTATTGCCTGCTCTGACTTCAAATATGTCATTGTATACATACTCGTATCCAATCCATAAATTATTGATGTATACATACATACGTATGTACCATACATTTAATATATGGTTATCTTGTGGTGTCATTTTAATTCCACCTGCAATATACAAAAATTTGGTAGCTAGCAAGTCATTTTGTGAATTTACAATTTGCAGAGAAAGAGGCATCTACAGTGAGTGACAGCTCACAGGAGGCTAATTAGCCTTGTTCCAAGTTTCGTTTTCTCTTTGGGAGGGCCTAGGGACGAGACTAGAGGCTATTGTATAAACGGATAAGCAGCTGTTCACAATTGCCATATAGTATATACAAAAGTGTAAATACATGTTAGAAATTTTTGGCTAAAAATTGCAACATAATGCTTCACATTAGCTAGACTGCATTCTGCTGCATGGATTTGCTGCAATATAACCTATAGCTAGATTAGGACATATGACTTTAATCATCCATGAGATGCTTAAAGACAAGGCAACGCCAACAAAAAGACAAAGCAACATAACACAACTCACCCAAAGTATTATGTATATACGAGAAGTTCAGTAAACAATGGACATCGCATTTGTGAACAACATGTCAGTCTATGTCACTATATAGGGGGATGGGCTTGGGTTCAGCTGTACAATACCAACACACATGTGCAACCTCTAACCTCCAGTTCCATGGTGGGTATTAGTCTCGCAGGCTATGGACCTGTATCAGATGCCCAAAAACAATCAGCTTCTGACCTCCAACAACATCCGCACTCTGTCCCCCTAGTCCCCCTAGAACATAACACTGAGTCCCCACATATGACTACACACACTGGTTTACACCACTCAATGGCTCAATACTCAAATTACCTAACACCACAAATTCATGTGCGAATGCCTTATTCTAATGATACTGCCTCACATCTCCCCACACACCACCCTCAATATCCACCTCCTCCACTTCAACCTACCACACAACAACTGCCTCCTCCACACCACACCCATCAACCTCATTACCCACCCCCTCACTACCTACCCCTTCTGCCCCCCACACATCACCCTCAGTACACACACCCTTACTACCCACCTCTTCCACCCCCCACACATCAACCTCATTACTTACCCCCTCACTTCCCACCTCTTGTACCCCTCACACACCATTCTCAGTACAAACCGCTTTACTACCCACCTCTTCTACCTCCCTCACATCGTCCTCAGTACATACCTCAAGCTTCCACACAACCACTACCTCCCCCACACCCCACACAACCACCACCTCCCCCATACCCCACACAACCACCACCTCCCCCACACCCCACACAACCACCACCTCCCCCATGCTCCACACAACCACCACCTCCCCCACACCCTACACAACCACCACCTCCCCCACACCCTACACAACCACCACCTCCCCCACGTCCCACCCATCAACCTTGTTACCCACCCCTTACTCACCACCATCACACCCTATCTTCTCTACCCTCCACAGAGTTGTACATATCAACACATTGAGATACTTGGATTTACTAATCAACAGATCACACAATACATTGAGAGCACACTCCCTCCATACCAGGTCAGTGACTTGTCCCTCTACCTGGAGAGGCACCCTCAGATCAGAATGTGTATGTATATTCCACTGAACAGTGCTATTGTTGTGACAGTGTACCAGGAGAGCCAGGCTGGTACTGTGTGTGCTCTGCCTACAACACGTACTGAACTGTACACTGCTCTAGCACATACACTGCTACTGCGATACCTTCGTGGCCATCCAGAGTATAAATCTGGTACTAAACCCATGAATACATTTAATGACATACCTCCTGTGGTATATAACAAATTCTCTGAACTGTGTAAGGTAGCATACAGTAGTATTGCTGGTACCAATGATCATGTACAGCTGATATTTACTGACTGTGATCTTCCTTCTGACTTTGACAGTCTGGGGTTCATGGACTCAGTCACTGAGCTGTATGTGACTCAGGGAACAGTGTCATCCCATAACTTCCTACATTTGACCTTTCAAGAGTTTCTTGCTGCTGTACACATTTCTACCATGTCACCATCAGACCAGCTGGAACACTTTCAAAGACATAAGGATGGTAGATACAGAGTAGTGTTGAGGTTTCTTGCTGGACTTACAAAATTGAGTTGCTTCTCTGAAGACACAATTAAGAATGTCTGCGTCCTCATTGATACTGTCTCTAGTAGTATACACTTTGAGAGCAGTAGTCCATACGACGATATTTCTGATATTACCATTGACGTTGTCAACTGGATGTTTGAAGCACAAAGTGAGGATGTCATAAAATCATTACTTGCAAGCAAAACTAAAAGTGTCAGCCTCAGTAATAAAACAATGTTGCCGTTAGACTACTACTCACTGGGATATTGTATAGCCCACAGCCAGTGCCAGTGGGTGCTCTCATTAGATTGGGAAGTAGGTGAAGAGGAGGTGAGGATGTTTGTGGTTGGAGCTAATACCAGACAGGAAGCTAGTGGCAGGGTGGTGGGACTGAGGGGAGGGTGGGATGATGAGGAGGAAATGGATGAAGAGTGGGATGATTTTTACACAATATCAGCTGAAGGTCTGAATATGTTATTCACACAATGGAGGAGTGTCCTTCATCTTCATGAGCTTCATCTGAGACTACCAGTACCATGTGATGGTATTGCATGGCCAGACCTCTCTGGACTACGAGTACTACATTTGGAAATTTGGGGCTATATAAACTGGAGGCTGGACAGTCTATTACCTTATCTCTCATTAGAATCACTTGCCATTCTTCCATGTAATGATAAAGGTTATTTACTATTTGAAGACTGTGATGCTATTGGACTACATATCAAATCTAAAACATGTCTCAAGAAATTGTGTGTTAGAGGTCCTATATCTGAAGGGGTGGAGGTAATCAGTAAAGCATTAGCTCACAATCGGTCCCTACCACTGGAGAGACTGACGTTGGTATGTAGTGATACATTCACTGACACTGCTGCAGACTGTCTGGCTCAGTTCATCACAAGCACTACCACTCTACAACACCTCACAATACGCTACAAACATCTTAATGATGCTGGAGCAGTAGCCATAGCTCAGGCCCTCCATCACAACTATACCCTGAAGGTGCTGGTCTTGTCTAAGAACAGTATTAGTGATGCTGAAGCAGTAGCCCTAGCTCATGATATCAGGTCCTCCATCACAACTATATCCTGGAGGATCTGTACTTATCTAATAACAATATTAGTGATGCTGGTGCAGTAGCCCTAGCTCAGGCCCTCCATCACAACTATATCCTGGCGGATCTGTACTTATCTAATAACAATATTAGTGATGCTGGTGCAGTAGCCCTAGCTCAGGCCCTCCATCACAACTCTACCCTGAAGGTGCTGGACTTGTCGTCTAATTACAGTATTAGTGATGCTGGAGCAGTAGCCCTAGCTCAGGCACTCCATCACAACTCTACCCTGAAAGTGCTGGACTTGTCTAATAACAGTATTAGTGATGCTGGAGCAGTAGCCATAGCTCAGGCCCTCCATCACAACCCTACCTTGGAGAGGCTGGACCTGTCTGACAATGATGCTATAGGTAAAGAGGGTACTCATCAGCTAGTACAGGCTCTGACTGTGAACACATCCATCACCAAGGCCATTCTTAATGTGTATGGCTTATCACTTCCCTGGAGGTGTGGGGAATATGCCACACAATGTACACAGTACAATGCAGTGAAGGACAGAATTACATTTTGGTATTGAAAGTAAAGTCCAGAGGTCATGACAATATACTGGCCAGCAGATATCAATCACATTGTATGAATTAAGCTACGTAGTACAAGAATGATCATCTTTGTCAGTATGCAAGTATACAATGCCAGTTACAGTGTGAAGATCAGCGTTAGAACTGACGTATGTAACAGGATATAGCATGTGATGTAATGAGGCCAGTTCCATCATGTGATATCTCAAGTCAATTATACAACAGTCTCCATAGAAAGATGTGCCTTATCTCAAGCCCACCATGTTCCTTATCTCAAGCCCACCATGTGCTACCCTCAATATCCACCTCAACCCTCCGCATACCACCCTCAATATCCACCTCAACCCTCCACATACCACCCTCAATATCCACCTCAACCCTCCACATACCACCCTCAATATCCATCTCAACTCCCCACATATCACCCTCAATATCCACCTCAACCCCCCACATACCACCCTCGATATCCACCTCAACCCTCCACATACCACCCTCGATATCCACCTCCATGTCTCCTCCTCTTTGAGGATCAGGCTAGAGGCTCTAATATGGGATAAGCAACTGTTCACAATTGTTATTTGGTGTAAAATAGACGTTAGAACTACTGTATACGTAATTACAGTCAAGTTTGGCCAAGAATTGTAACATAAGGCTTCACATTTGCTATGTATTGCTAGTCTGCCATGTGCTGCATGGATATGCTGCAATTATATAGAGGAGAAGTTAAGTAATTAATTGCTACTGCATTTGTGAACATGTCAGTCTGTGTCACTATATAGGGGGATGGACTTGCATTAAACTGTGCATTGCCAACACACGTGCAACCTCTAAACGTCCAGTTCCATGGGCTGAATAATGGTGTGACTAGTGGCTATGGACCTATATCAGTTGTCAGTTCGAATTCATGACACATTTGACAGTATTGTAGATAGCAGGACTGAGTCAAAGGCTATTTACACAATAGATACAAGACTACATACATGTCTTTTCAAACCATGTACACAGCTACATGTCGCTCTACGATAGAGCTCCTTGTCTAATTCATAGCTGTGTTGAACACATTGTAAGTAAGACTATATGAGTGTTATATAGCATTATATAGCAATTTGAAAGTAGATAATATAGTCATGAGGTTAGTGTTGCTAATACTTAGCCTAGTGCTACTAACTCTATCACAGTCCATACACTATGAGCTTCGAGAAGAGTGGCAGGCATGGAAGACTAGTCACAGAAAGAACTACACTTCTCACCTCAATGAGTTGGAGAGACATCTTATCTGGCTTTCAAATAAGAAGTACATTGAGAGTCACAATGCCAATGCTGACTATTTGGGTTTCAGTCTGGCCATGAACTCATTTGGAGACTTAGTAAGATGTTTACCATGTCCCTGGGGTGCATTTAGTATGCTTGTCTAGCTCTAAGTTGATAGGCAATAAGATTTGTATATATACACAGTCACTCTGAATGGATAGCATTATCTTTGTACATAATTTTGTCAGACAGACGATGAATATTTAGAGAAGTTCAATGGCTTTGTTATGAACGAGGAGAGACTGGCTGGTACATCCATCAGGCCATTTCAGATGCCTCCACACTATAATAAGAGCTCATTGCCTCAGTATATTGACTGGAAGAAGAAAGGAGTGGTGACCAAAGTGAAGAAACAGGTGCATGTGATGTGATATGTGATGCGATATGTGCTATATCTATGTGTATTATACTTATTACCTGTACCATGCAATGTTCCGAAATGTCCTTTGCATCTATAACACAATGTTTTATCAAGTGTGTGAGTAATACCACACAACCAATGGTCCATTATAAGTCTGTCACGGCAGGTGCTAACACAAAAATGGAATATATAGTCCTAGCTATTGATATGTGTATAGTAACTTCATTCAGTTCCTATATAGCTAGACAGTACATTTGTCTGTATTCTGAGATGAGTATCAGTTTCCCCATGTAGAAGAGTTGTAGATCATGCTATGCATTCAGTGCAGTTGGTGCTCTGGAGAGTGATGTAGCACTGGCCACTAACAAGCTGGTCTACTTCAGTGAGCAAAACATAGTGGACTGTTCAGGTACATTGATTAAGAGCCCACTTCCATCAATTGCAAGTTAATGATGCCTCTAGATCTATAGCGCATGCACAGTGTCACACATGGGTGATGTGTACAAAGTAATGTATCTGGTAGAAACACTATAATACATGTACTTACATGCTATACCTCATCAGATTTTGTAAACTAACACTCGCATATATGTTACACTCCTACTGATCACAATGTTTTGTGATTTTGTTATAGCTACATGTGCATATAATATTGCTACAGGTTCTTTTGGCAATTTAGGGTGCAGTGGATGTGACACAATCAGTGCATTCAAGTATGTAATAGCCAATGGTGGTATTGACAAAGTATAAGGCAAAGGTAACTGATGCAACCAAGGTACCTCTATTATGTGTAGATAGTGGAATATGTGAAAGTAATTGTCTCAAGAGATGGTGGATTTTCTAGCCTTGTTCCCAAGCTTCTCTTCTCTGTGCTTGTGTAATAGTGTACAGATATAGAGAGACTAGCTAGTGAATGAGAGAAGTAACTGCAGTGTACACCAATATAATCTGAAGGCAAGTAATCATTTTCTACAGAAGGGGCAGTGCAAGTTCAACAAGAACTATATTGGAGCCAAGGAATCAGGGGTTGTTGCTATTAACTATGGCAGTGAATCTGACTTGAAAGCTGCTGTGGCTCTGAATGGACCCATCTCGATTTCTGTTGACGCTCGATCTAGTGCTTTCAGAGTGAGCTTTTGCACACCATTTGATATTAGATCAATATATATATATACATACATACATACATACATACATACATTAACTCTTCGTCTCCCAATTAACTTTGTTCTCCTTCCACATTACATGTTACTCTACCTCTTACAACTTGCCCTCTGTTTATGCTATGCCCATTGGGTTTTCACGCACTTGGCTGGGAGCCAGGACAACTTGCACAAGCAATTGAATCATTGTACAAATTATTTTATCTTATGTTTCATTCAACGAAAAATTAACAAGTTCTTAGTATAAAATTAGTTGTACACAATATACCAAGTTTGTAATGCATCACAGTTTCACTATAAGGTGAATAAGTGTTGGATTACAGTACACAGGTATAATACTTAGGGGATGCTGATGACGAAAACTTCACCAGAAATTCTTTCACTACTCCATTTAGATACATATACCTAAGCATGCTGACAAGGAGGAATCTAATAGAGGAGTAATTCCAGTGGTGATTAGAAAATGCGCACACTACGTATATACATGTACGTGCGAGTGTGTTGTGCACTGTCACAATCCTCATCTGAGATGGATGCCCTTGACAAAGCGCAGGGAAATGATCAGACTCACTTTTGTGCAGCGATGTTTAGTAAGTCAGGCACCAACCTACCTCACAGAGTGCTTTGAGTCAAATGAGATTTATGGGTGTAGGGTAACGCGGGGACTCAAGAATCTACACCTGAAGTCAGTGAATACAGAATTCGGCCGGAAAACTACAAAATTCCAAGGTGCAATTAGTTGGAACAAACTGACAACAGGGTTAAAAAACATCAGGAGCGTGAAGGTCTTCAGGAAACGCTTAAAATGTATTTTTCTATCTTGTTAATAAAATCTTTCTTTTACTTTTATTTTTATTTTTATTTATATATATATATATTTTTTATGCTACATAGTTAATCGTCTGTTTGTATTGCTTGTCTTGTGTATTTTGTAAATGTGTGTATGCACACAGGACTCCCTGGTAGACCAGCCACAGGCTGAAGGGACATTCCTGTTTAAAATTAAAATTTAACTAACTTAACTAACTAACTCCGTGTCCGGTACTTGAGTGATGTCCACGATGAGGGGAATATATTTCTCAGACCTTAGCGTATAACGAGTATTTAGAGCTTATACTTAGAGCACTAAAGTGTAGTCTCGTTCCCAGGCCTTCTCCCTCCTCCGTGCGCATGGTGGAATAAATTAAATGCTGGGGTGGAAAAACGGAGGGAGAAGGCCTGGTCCATTTTCACACGTGATACGTGCCGCAGGCGTCATCAAACGTCATCACAAGGTAGGGGTGACGTGTTCCAGTATGGCCTATAGTATACACGATGACGTCACAAAAGTCATGTGCTTCCTGTGTATCACGTGCGAAAATGGACCAGGCCTTCCCCCTCCGTTTTTGCCTTCTCCCTCCGTTTTTGCTATGTTGAATATTGATGAGGTGTATATGCAATATATAAACCTGCCGTTACCATAGCAACATAGTATATATATATATATATATATATATATATATATATATATATATATATATATATGCATTTATTACCTAGCCATATTGCCCAGCATTGTATAATTTTCTATTCCGCGTTGGGCAATATTTTCCCATATTGCCCAGTTATATTGCCCAGTCAATTTTAGCCAATTAAATTTCAGACCGCATTGCGCACTGCGCGTCCACACGTACTGTTAGCAACGAGTGAACGGTAAAATGGCGGAGTTTTAACACCAGGTTGAAGACGAGCTAGGTAATAAACAGCTTATTACTTGGTTTGTCGGGCAATATTGCGAGTTATTGCACTCTTGTGTGAGTATTGCCCGAGCCGAACCTCACACACTCGTGCACCATATTACCCGATATCCCATGCAATAAGATATATATATATATATATCATTGACTCTCATCTGAATGCCTTGAAGAAGCGTAACTCAATAACCATAAAATCAATGAAATTGAATCCTGTATATAGGGATTGCTATGGTCTATCCCCATTGAAACCATATATAAGGATTTTGCTCATTTTCACTTTCAATTTAAAGTTGATTTCACTTTTAATGATATCAAGGTGAAGAATGTGTGAAAAATAACCATGAAACAAAAATTGGTTGATCTGTGATGTAAGATATGCGTAATATCTCAAAAAGTGCTTTTCACATTTTTGCCATGTTCTTCATCTTCTTCTTCTTCTTCTTCTTCTTGAAGAAGCGTAACTCAATAACCATAAAATCAATGAAATTGAATCTTTGCATGTGGAACTGTATCATTACGTACTGGGGAATAGAGGTATAATTGTTAACCCTTGCAGTTCATGTACTACTGATCGTTATCTCTCCCTGCAATGTATTATGAATGAGGATAACTAATGAGCAAAACTCAGCAACCATGGTAATCATCAACCTAAAAATCAGCATGTGTAGAAATATCATTGCTAATAGCAACATAACAAAAGCATATGTTGTTAACCCTTGTGATTCTTGTAATATTGATGTTAACACTCCTCTCAATGCAACAAGTAAATAAAAAAATTAGGAAATTTGAAGTGTAATATAGGGATTGTATAAAAATGAACAGAGACAAAATTGGGACACAGACATGCTATGTACATCAACATACCTTTAGTACATTGATGTATATAGCATGTCTGTGTCCCAATCTTGTCTCTGTTCATTTTTATACAATCCCTATATTACACTTCAAATTTCCTAAATTTTTTATTTACTTGTCTCCTATCATTTTTTTTACTATTGTAAGCAATAATTCTCACTAGCACATACTCACAATATCCATAAAACGTCTGGCCAATTACTGATTGCTATAGGCCTGAGTCACGCTCTGAGATGTATGATTAGTAGGGTGTGGTTTGGTTACTAATGAGGAAAGCTACAGGAGGCTGCGTACACGAACTATGAGTAAACCTGCTAGCAACATACTATTGGCTGAGCAAACCTGCCAGCAAAGTACTGTCGGTCACCAGCTCTTTGGTTTGGTAGCGTGCCGCTTCTCCAGCAGACAGCCGGTATATACTACGTAGAGTAGTGCCTGACAGAGAGCAACACACTGTACACGTATGCAGTGTTCTGACGGTGAGAGTAGCACAAGAATCGTCAATACATCTGTCTTATGTAATACTAAGCACTAGTTGCTAAACGAATCGTCAACACATTTCTCTATGCCGTGATATCAGCTGAACCTAGTTGCTACGCGCTAGTTGCTAAGCGTTTGCGCATGCGCGGCAGATTTAATGACGTCATTAGCTAGTGTTGTATCATTACATAATCGGATGATGCATGCTTTATATACGTACAACCATACACGTGCATTCAAAATGAAATGACGTAATCACTATACACATGTACATGTATTCCATTGAGGAGAGTGTTAACATCAGTATTACAAGAATCATAAGGGTTAACAACATATGCTTTTGTTATGTTGCTATTAGCGATGATATCTCTACACATGCTGACATGGTTACCATGGTTGCTGAGTTTTGCTCATTAGTTATCCTCATTCATAATACATTGCTGGGAGAGATAACGATCAGTAGTACATGAACTACAAGGGTTAATATTATACCTCTATTCCCCAGTACGTATTGATACATTTCCACATGCAAAGATTCAAGTTCAGTGATTCTATGGTTATTGAGTTACGCTTTTTCAAGAAGAAGAAGAAGAAGAAGAAGAAGAAGAAGATGGAAAACATGGACAAAATGTGGAAATCATTTTTCGGATATAATGTACATCTTACATCACAACACAACACATTTTTGTTTCATGGTTATTTTTTACACATTCTTCACCTTGATATCATTAAAAGTGAAATCAACTTTAAATTGAAAGTGAAAATGAACAAAATCCTTATATATGGTTTTCAATGGGGATAGACCATAGCAATCCCTATATACACAGTACTACCGTACTGTGTGATACATGTATATGTGTATAGCGATTACGTAATGAATGTACGTGCAGAGTACATACATTGTACGTATATAAAAGCATGCGTCATATAATAAGCCGATTACGTAATGACAAAAGACTCGTTAATGACGTCATTACATCTGCCGCGCATGCGCAAACGCTTAGCAACTAGCGCGTAGCAACTGGGTGCAGTGAACTGGCTGATAATAGAGAAATGTGCTGACGATTCGTTTAGCAACTAGCACTTAGTACTACATAACAAAAGACAGATGTGTTGACGATTCCTGTGCTACTTCCACTGTCCGAATACTGCATACGCGTACAGTGTGTTGCTCTCCGCCAGGCACTACGAGGCTGCAGGGGCGGATCCAGAACACTAGTAAGGGGGGGAGCTAAGGAGGATGCGCCCACAAATTTTTAGACCACACCCCCTAATCGTCTTTTGCGCTGTTTATACGCGTACGTATACGTACGGTGGGCAACATTTTACGCTTTGCGTTTTGCGTTTTGCGCCTCGCGTTTTGCGCAACCTTGCCCTTCTCGGCCACTGTATATACGCTCTTCCTGTAATTCAATGTGGGCTGCTTGCTTGAAGAGTGAAAGAAATCCTAAATGGTCGTGGCTGAACGCTTGGACATTGCGGTCCACTTGGAAAGCGCTGTTGTATGAAATCCAGAGCGAAGTGAGCTTGAGAATACCACGAAACGGATACTTAAGTTACTGTATAATTACGAGACACGCCTTGATTGGACATTAGCACTATAATTTATATTATTGGGGGCCAGAGGGGGGGTGCTTCAGCACCCAAAGCACCCCCCTGGATCCGCCCCTGGGCTGTACATATGTACCGTCTGCTGGAGTAGCGGCACGCTACCAAGCCAAAGCACTGGTCACCGACAGTACGTTGCTAGCATGTTTGCTCAGCCAATAGTACGTTGCTAGCAGGTTTGTTCATAGTTCGTGTACGCAGCTGCTTGTAGCTTTCCTCATTAGTAACTAAACCACACGTCAATGTACCCACAAAGGTATGTTGATGTACATAGCATGTCTGTGTCCCAATCTTGTCTCTGTTCATTTTTATGCAATCCATATATTACACTTTAAATTTCCTAAATTTTTATTTACTTGTATAATTAAGTAACATCATTCCAATCATAGCATGCTGGTACTAGGCTGCCCATACTCCTCAATATCTCCTATTACCATCCATTACAGTCTTCCATTCCAGTCTCTTTCTACCTCTTACTTCAATGAGCACTTTTTATAACAGCAAACACAGCAAAGAGCATATATATGATTGCACTAGGTATAGGATCACACAAGCATATGATATATCATGCAATTCCTCAGTGTGAATACTGTAAATCCCTTTATTTTTGCGATCCTATAATTTTAGCGAGATTCGCGATTCCCTTGTTATCGCTAAAATTTTAGACACGTTGAAATCAGAGCTAGTCACGTGATCGCAGCGTGGGGCGCACGTGAGAGCAGAGCCGTCGATATGTCTCTTTACCGCTGGTTTTCTAGCTCGTCAAGCAAGCCCTTTCTACCAGATCCGGGCCAAGAACCGACAAAAGAGAAAGAGCTTGAAGTTTCCAACGCCAATGCGAGAGTGTTGGAGGCTATGCAGTCTCAGCAGAGAGGCAAACGTCCGAGAGGTACTTACGCGTACTACCCGCCCGAATTGCGCGCTAAAATTGGAAAGTTCGCTGCCGAATCAGGCAACAAGGCGGCTGTAACGAAGTTTTCAAAAGATCTTGGAAACGCTACTATGAAGCCTTGAAACAAAACCGGACCTGTGAGCCAGTCACGCAACTCGAACACGGTCTTCGTGGACGACCGCTTAAGCTGGGAGATCTAGATTCTAATGTTCAGGATTATATAAGGAAGCTTCGCTTATCCGGTGGAGTTGTAAATAGAGCTATTGTTATAGCTGCCGCCAAGGGGATTGTTGAATACAATAAACCAGAATTGTTGTGCGAGCATGGAGGCACAATGCAATTGGGAAAGAAATGGGCCGACTCTCTCTTATCGCGGATGAATTTTGTTAAACGCAAGGCAACCAAGGCAGTGCGTAAGGTTCCTACAGATTTCCCTGAGATCAAGCTTGCTTTTTTGAAGCGTATTCCTGATTTTGTTCAAGAACATAAGATCCCCCCAGACCTTATTATTAACTGGGACCAGACAGGTGCTAAATATGTACCTACTAGTGAATGGACATTAGCTGAGGAAGGGTCAAGACAGGTTGATGTTATAGGAAAAGAAGATAAAAGAGAAATGACTGTTCTTCTATCATGCACAATGTCTGGTGTTATACTACCTCCACACTTGATCTACTGTGGTAAAACAGATAAATGCCATCCTAACATTAAATTTCCTCCTGGGTGGGATGTGTATCGTTCAGTTAACCACTGGAGTACAGAAGCTACTATACTACACTTCATTGATTGTGTTCTTGTCCCATATGTGCAGTCCACTAAGCAAAAGTTGGGCTTGGATAAGGATAACTTTGCTCTTGCACTTTTTGATGTCTTTGCCGCACATAGGTGTGACAGTGTTCTTCAAGCCCTGGAAAAACATCACATCAAATGTTGCTTTATACCACCTAGTTGCACGGGAGAGCTTCAGCCGCTGGATCTTACCGTAAATCAAGTGTTCAAACAGGAACTAAAAGCTTGTTTCATCAGGTGGTATGCTGGACTAGTCAAGGACCAGTTGAGAGATGGAGTGCAGCTGGAAAATATCAAGCCAGATCTCCGCATATCAGTTCTTAAACCACTCCATGCAAACTGGCTTATTCAAGCTATTTCATACATTTCTAGTGATGTGATCATTGAAGGATTTGTAAAAGCTGGAATTAAGGATTCTGTAGTGTAATACTGTTCTATATATACTATACTAGTATATCACCTATTGCTTTTGTAAAGTCCACTGGTTCTCTAGTACCAATGTAAAATCGCTAAAATAAAAGTATGTTTTATGGTGAATATTGCATAAAACGCTAAAAAAAAGGGCCACAAAATTAAAGGGATTTACAGTATACGTAGCAGCCATAGGTATACTACACTCTATAAAAGGCAGATTCTGGCTGTATTTTCTACCTAGTGATTACCAATCTAGAATAGCTGTATAGATAGTTGACTATATACACATGCAGTACACTGTTGAGTGTGAGTTGATGATGTGTGCATGTATATAATATGGGAACCTCTGATGTAGAATTTAACTGTGCTCCTACCATTGCAATTCTGTATACTTGGGACACATACAGCACTGAATATTTTCCATTATACACTTCTCTAATAAAACTCTTTCAGGTTAAAGAATGCTGCTGCTTCCTTGCTTGGTCATATATCTGGTGGCTTTCATGCACACACAAGCTGCAGTAGTGGCCGAAACACATGAATTGAGTGGACAATGTGATAAGTCATGGAGTGTAATTCCATGAAGTTTTCCATTCACTCCCTCTCTTCATTGAGCATAATCATCAGCAGCCAATTAATATAGCTGTATGTTAGCGGCATGCACGCAATATTTCACCTGCAGAAAATTCTTGGCTGTATTCCATTATATGTTCTTAACAGTATGCATAATGATTTCTCTTGTACATGCATATTTTTCTGTTGCAGATGCAATTGAGAATTTTCACACTTACATAAAAACACTTATCTCTGAGTCCAACAAGCAGATGCAAGATTTGGATGAGATCAGAAATGATCTGGGCTCACTTAAATTTGGATTTGCTCAACTTCAGTACTACACTTACGAGTTAACTTCTGATAGTGCTACAGAGAAACTCAAGTTAACACAACTTCAGAAAAGCGTTGACTCATGGTTTGATGCAGCGGAGGCAGCAATTAATAAGGTTGCATCCTCCCAGCATCCTTGTGGGGGTCATGGCTGGGTACAAGTGGTCGACTTTGACATGGCACTCCTTAAAACCAGCTGTCCTGAGGGATGGACACAGAGCCAATTGAGCAAGCGAAGTTGTGGAAGGACAAACCTCGAACAAGAAACCTGTTCCAAAGCAAGCTTTGAATTTGAACAAGGGACACTAGATTTTGTGAAGGTGTGTGGTCGTGTTAAGGCCTATGAACTGGGAGGTGTAGATGGTTTTGAAAATTTTGATAATGGATTAACTGAAATAGAAGAAGCCTATGTAAGTGGTGTAAGTCTCACAGTTGGTGATGCACCAAATATGGAACACTTGTGGATATTTGCCGCTGGGCTTTCAGAGACTGGATCATCTTTTTCTCCAGGAAATGAGTTCATTGATCAATGTCGTGTGATGTAGATGACATTACTATTCCAATACCACCATTTGTTGGCAATAACTACTTCTGTGAATCTGGCCTAAATGTTGCATTCAGCGCACATATATTTCAAGTGGATGATCCTCTCTGGGATGGTGGGAACTGTATTGATGAGAGCAACTGCTGTGAATTTAACCGACCTCCGTACTTTGTGTCAACGACCTTGGAAAAGTACTAACAGCCAGCAAAATAGATGCTAGAATATGTCTATTGAATGGATGTTCAAATTTTGCTGATAAAGATGGAGAAGACATTTTTGTGGAGGTGGTGGAACTTTATGTCCTGCCAGCTCCCTACAAATAATAGCATTACTGCTTTAATGCTTTGATATACTATAGCTGTATATGTACGTACATTTAATCATGTAGATAGTATCATTTGAACACCGTTACATATAGTATTTTGCTACAAATTGATCATAATAATTGATAACAAAATGGCAATGCTACAATTGCAAGTTGTATATACAATTTTACAGCGGCAGCAGTTCGGAGTTGAGGGGGCGAGGCTAAGGACGGGCTCCGCCCATCTATGTCGTGTACGTGCGCGCGCATGTTACGCAATTTGTTATCTGCACGTATATACATGTATAGCTATAGTAGTATACGTAGTCCATTTCGTAACGCATCGAGTGCATGCAGCAGCAGCAACAACACACATTTCGTCGTCATAGTTCCTATTTTATTGGGGGGGCGAGGCCCCCCCCTACTGAAATATTGGGGGGGCGATCGCCCTCCCTGCCCCCCCTCTGCCGCCGCCCCTGTATATACAGTGAGTGACAGCTCACAGGAGCTAAGGTATCAGATCTATGAGAGAGCAACTTTTTTACACAATTGCTAATTATAAATGCAAAATATAATATGTTAGAACTACTGACATAGTAATGTTTGCATAGGCCCAGGAGTCAGGACTGCAAGCCTGTGAAATTGCATAATATATAATTTGTGGTGTCTTTCTAGTGATACATCAAGTGAATCATTATGAAATGTTGCAACTCTTGTCTGATCAGCATGCACATATTCTATAATGTAGCTTATGTCTATAGACTCTATACAATGGAAAATATGTAAATGGTTGGCTTTCACTTTCCACATAAGTTGTCAACATTGATATTGTGTGTGCATGTAGTGATTAGAGAACTAGATGATGCAACTGGGAGGCATGTCAGGTGACATCATGTATCTAGACATCGTCATGTGATTGGTAGATGGTTAAGTTCCTTCTTTTGATCACTAACGGCTTTGGATTCCTTTCTCCCTCCAGAATCAGTCACAGTCAATCACTCAGCACGTCACATGACTTGTCATGTGACTTGTCACATGATCCAACACTGTGTTTTGTGTCAGACTCTACAAATTCTAGAGATTTTTGAACTTCAGTAAATGAGAAGTTGTTGTCAGGGGCAACAGTCCTCACCACTGTTCTACCATTACTGTTTGGAGACGGGAGGTCTAGCTCATCACCAGAGAGGTTGTCATGGAGCCAGGGATAGCGGCGACCAGTGGGAGTGCTAGTGTTAGCTGGTGTCGATATCTCATTGGTGGAATTAAGACCTGACCCATCATCTTCATCGTCACTCATGTTGATTTCATCGGGATTGGAAGATTTCATAGAGGTGTGACTGGTGGAGAGGAGGGAGGAATGGAGGGAGGGAAAGTCTTGAGAGAGGAAGAGAGGGGGGCAGGGAGAGAGGGAGGTTAGATGGAGAGAGAAGGGAGACGAGGGGAGTATTATGGAGTAGGAATGGGAGAAGGGAGGGAGATGGAGGGGGAGGGGGAAGGAGTAATATGGAATGGTAGTTGGGGGAGAAAGAAAGGTGGGAGTTGGGGGAGGGGCAGGGATGTGAAGGGAGGAGGAAGAAATAGATGGAGTATTATGGAGTGAAGAAAGTTAGGGGGAAGGGAAGGGTAGGGAGAGGAGAAGAAAGAGTATTATAAATATGAACCAAACACTCAAACTACTGAGTACTGACTTGGAGTGAAGCGGTTGTCTATTCCTAGCTTTTGACAGAGGACGGCTGTCTGGATGTTCTCACAGGGATAGACACCTATAACAGACATACAGGGAACAGGGCAAAGGTGATGGTGGAGGAGCCATACTGCGTGAGGGTGTGGAGGTGTGATGAGTGGAGGTGATTGGTGTGAAGTTGTCTGGGACTGTGAAGTCCCCTCCAAACAGCTGCTCCACTTCTTTCAGCTCTTCCTCACTAGGAGTGAAGGCCACTCTGCTGTCAGGATGGTCCATATTATGACTGGCTCATTCACTCCCTACACATGTCCACTGTTACCTAGGGTCCGTGGAGGGGCGAGGAGGTAACCATAGTGATTTGGAATAGGTCATGAGTGGTTCGGTGCTCCTCAGGATTGCCATCCACTCAGCATCATAGCAGAGGTGGTAGGGAGGGGGGGAGGGGGAGGGGATATCCAGCACCTCGAGGGAGAGTGGGGGGAGGGGGAAATCAGTTGTAAGGGGAACTGACACAGTCAACATTTAAACCAAATTGAGTCTCATGTTAGAGCAGCTGGGACCAAGTGACATGTGTGATATGTGACTGGTGGTTGTGGAGGGATAGAACTGAGCAATACACCATTTGAAAAGAGTGTGGGAAAAGTAGCTATCAAGGTAATCCAGTACATAGGGGAATTTACAGAATATCTCCCAAAGCCCTCCATAACCCTGGTATGCTGTACTGCTAGTCTTTACCTGCAAAAAGCTTCTGCCAGGAAGGCACTTGTCTAGGGCTAGGAATTTGGTGATATTGCCGGTCTCTTGGTGGCGGTACACGGCTGCAAACTTCACATGGAGGTGGGCTGAGAACCAGAAGGAAGGTTGGAGATGTTGTAGTAGCTCCATGGCAACAGGGCTACCCAGTATGTCCTGTGATATCTGGAAAATATTGAATTCCAGTCACATGACTATCACATGACTTTACAGCATTACGTCATTTGCAAAATAGGGCTTCTTTTGCAGCAGTTGTGCCTTGTTTCCATGGTGATAAATCCCTCGAGGCCAGTCATGAGACAGTCCAATATCGACGTGTCCACTTAACTAGTAAATAAGACGTAAGCTATAACAGGTTAAAAGGAGACAAAACCTGTTTTGCAAACCTGTTTGAGCCTAAAGGCATCACATGATCTCACGTGATATATACTTCTCTTAGTACTCTCTGAGAATGGAGGGCATTCAAAGTTACCTGTAGGGAGGGAGGAGAGAGAGAGAGAGAGGGGGGAGAGAGAGAGGGAGAGAGGAGAGAGAGAGAGAGAGAGAGAGAGAGAGAGAGAGAGAGAGAGAGAGAGAGAGAGAGAGAGAGAGAGAGAGAGAGAGAGAGAGACCTTCCTAGACATGACATCACTCTCAGCCCTACCCTTCCTGTAGTCTCCCTCCTTGTAAATCCCAGACAGCCCCACAATCCTCACTCCTCCATACTGGACCACACCAGCTCGACCGATATAGTAAATATTAGGAGCCACCCAGCCCCCATAGCTCCTACAACACACTAAATTTGATGGTGGTCTGTTACAGTGAATGACGTGACTCACAATTCCCACAGATGGTTGGAGGCCTCGTGATTCCCTCCAATGAATATCGTTAACACAGGGGCCTTCTTCTCTCCAGTATAGTACTGTAATAGCAGTCAGTCCCATCTCTACCTAACAGTAATGCCTATTCACACACAACTCACACAACCTTATGGAACGAGCCCATTTCTCTGTATTTTGCGGGGGCTGCCATGCACAGTAAATCTTTCTCATTTCGAATAGCCTGCACAGGGAGGAGCTTTAATGAGAAGAGGGGTCTAGATTGAAGGTGTCCCGCTTAAAATTTATCCTCGTGGGATAAGCTGACCTCAAAGTCCCCACAGCATATCAATAGGTCCACTGTCATTCCCTCTCTCTCCTTCAGTTGACCTATCACCTCGTAGATCTTGTCTAGTTCTCCATGACAACATCCTTCCACCACAACCTGTGACGGAGCACATCAAGTACGCAGTTTGTTAGCCTAACAATCTCCTGACCTTCATCTTACACGAAGAAAACGATCAAGACACTGTTGGAGGCTCTATTTAGAATAGTGTGCCTCGAGACCCCGCCCACTCAAGTACTCTGGACCTTAACAGTAGATGTAGTCGTTCCCTGGCCGTTTCTAGGAGGAGGAGAAACGTGTAGGTAGCCTCGTCCCCAGTCACTCTTTTTCTAGGCTACTGTGGCTTGCTAGCGCTAGCTTCAATTCCTTCACTCCTTCTCTCTCTCTTACAGCTACCAGTTCCAGTGAGGCCACTTCTAATCCAGATCTATGACAACTACAGTCAGAAGGTGAGCCATAATGAGGTAGTCATCTGTATACAGAGGATATGACCTGGATCATGAACTGGTCACCTCTATATGGGGGAGCATGAGGGAGGGAGCCATGTCCACATGTACAAGTGTATGTATAATGTATATTCTTTGTATTTGCTTATACACACATTCATGGTTTGATTATTGGACTTCTCTATATCTGCTTCATTCAAAAGTTATGGTGTCATTTTTGACATCCTACAGTGCCAATGCAGCAACATTTAGCCTTAGTTTTAATGGTAGACCCTTTTAAAGTTCTCTAAAGCTAACAATAGGTTAACATGGAATATGAGTCAATGTAAGAGAGAGGGTAAATTTTGTCCAAGTCTTCGACTTTTGCCTACACTTTCTCAAAGACTTGCGCATGTGCATATTATATATACATACACATGGAGGGTTTGTGGTTTTATTCAGAATTGCCATAAGGCCACTGTTATGCCTCGGTGTGTATGCGCGCAGCGAGCATACGGTAGTCACTTTGTGTGTGTGTCTGTCTGTCTGTCTGTCTGTTCCAGCTATATCTGTTCCGCAGGTGGAAATCAAGTGAAAGTAAATGTTTATACGGCTATAAAACCGTGTTTTCTTGATTTGAAATTTGGCAGATTTGTAAGATAGTGCTTTGTTCTTGAGTTATGGCAAAATTTGTGTACTTTGAGGCCATTAGGAGCACCTATGACACCTCCAATCGAAAATCTACTAAAAATAGGCTGCCTGACGATGGTAATATTCTCTGGCCTTAGTGTAGTAGAAACGGAAGAGTAGCTCGTGCTTAGACTCGTGTAGCCACGAGCGAGCCGCGTCCAATTTGTCGCACATGCATTGTAGGTGTATACCACCGAGGCATTGCACCACCGGTGCTTTCATTTGTAAATGTGTTTCTGGTCATCCGCCCACATGCACTTGTATGTGTGCCACATAAGGCCCATTATTGGGACTTTAGGTCATTATTACAGAAGCCACACCTCCAAAATTCAGTGATGAAGGGTGTGGCTTATATAAGACTAACAGCTACACGTATTCCCGTGGCGAGATGGTTTGATATGACATTACAATAATGGATAATGATAATTAAACTGCCTGCCTCCACTAGTCCTAGGGGGGAATTCTTGACCAGAAACATGTTTTTCATTAACAGTGGCCTAAGCAATTATGCTGGAATATTAGATGAGGAAAAAAATAATCATGTAAATAAAAAATAATCATGTACTGTACTCCTTATGTAAGTGACCCTGCTGTTACTGTAACCTCATTAACCCTTGCTGTGCATGCACGCCGCTGCGCATTAACCCTCGGCGTGCATGCACAGTGAGGGTTACAGTACTTGGTCTGTATGTCTGTGTGTCTGTTACCCAACATCTCATCTCCCTTTTCGCATGATTATTCGTGCTGGGTGTGTATTTGACTGTAGTGTACAATTGTCACTTGTAGATATGGCCAACCAGTCAACCCAATTTCCATCCACTAACTCACCTCTGACTATCAATGACCTACCACTCCTCTGCAACACTCTCAACCCAGTAGCCTCAAAGTGCTTTGACCTAGGCCTCCAGTTAGGTGTAAAACAGGCAAAGATACGAACAATTATGGCAAACAATAGAAATGATTGTGAGGCTCAGTTACGTGAAATCATTTCAGAGAGACTGAAACAAGACCCACGTTTATCGCCTCTCACGTGGCATCACATAGTCACAGCTCTGAGATCATCATCAGTAAATCATCCTGACCTTGCTGGAGTCATTGGGTCTCAGTACATATCTCTATCATCAGATCAACCAGCTTCTGACCTCCAACGACATCCACACTCTGTCCCCCTAGAGCATAACACTGAGTCCCCACATATGACTACACACACTGATTTATACCACTCAATGGCTGAATACTCAAATTACCTAACACCACAAATTCATGTGCGAATGCCTTATTCTAATGATACTGCCTCACATCCCCAAGTGCATCCCCCCGCACACCACCCTCAATATCCACCTCCTCCACTTCAACAACTGCCTCCTCCACACCACACCCATCAACCTCATTACCGAACCCCTCACTACCTACCCCTTCTGCCCCCCACACATCACCCTCAGTACACACATCCTTACTACCCACCTCTTCCACCCCCCACACATCAGCCTCATTACCTACCCCCTCACTTCCCACCTCTTCTACCCCTCACACATCATTCTCAGTACATACCGCCTTACTACCCACCTCTTCTACCTCCCTCACATCGTCCTCAGTACACACCTCAAGCTTCCACACAACTGCCACCTCCCCCACACCCCACACAACCACCATCTCCCCTACACCCCACACAACCACCACCTCCCCCACGCCCCACACAACCACCACCTTCCCCACACCCCACACAACCACCACCTCCCCCTCACCCCACACAACCACCACCTTCCCCTCACCCCACACAACCACCACCTCCCCCACGCCCCACACAACCACCACCTCCCCCACGCCCCACTCATCAACCTTGTTACTCACCCCTTACTCACCACCGTCACACCCTATCTCCTCTACCCTCCACACATCCTCAGTACATGCCTCGATCACATCCCTCTAGAGAAGCCATACCCCCTATGAGTCAGTTCATTGACTATATCAAGACTATCTACAGTTCCAGTGAGGTAGAGAGAGACACAAAGGTAGTCAAATGGCCGCCTACTCCCAGTAAGGTCTTCATCAACCTGGCATGTATTGACAGAGCCAGTGTTAGGAGAGGGGACTATGATGAAATCACAAAGGCCATGGTCTGTGATGGGAATGTAGATGTCATTGTTGGAAGTAAGCGACCCATGCTTTTAAATGAAGTGGCTAGAGATATCCCAACCACTAAACAGAAGGTGATACTAGTGGAGGGTGCTCCAGGTGTGGGGAAGTCCACATTTGCATGGGAATTCTGTAGGAGGTGGGAGAGAGGAGAGATTGCTCAGCAGTATCAGTTAGTGCTGCTCCTCAGACTGAGAGATGATAGAATGAGCAGAGCCAAGAGTCTGAGGGACCTCATCTATCACTCCAAAGAAAGTGTTTCAGAGGCTGTAAGTTCAGAGCTAATAGATACCCACGGTCTCCATGCTTTAATTATTCTAGAAGGATATGACGAACTTTCTGTGAGTTGTCAATCAGATCACTCCATCTTCCAACAGCTTATAGCTGGTAAGGTATTGCCTCTAGCAACAGTCCTGGTGACCAGCCGTCCTTGGGCTACTGGGAGTATTCGCTGCAATCACGAGAGTCGTATACATCAACACATTGAGATACTTGGATTTACCAGTCAACAGATCACACAATACATTGAGAGCACACTCCCTCCAGACCAGGTCAGTGACTTGTCCCTCTACCTGGAGAGGCACCCTCAGATCAAAATGTGTATGTACATTCCACTGAACAGTGCTATTGTTGTGACAGTGTACCAGGAGAGCCAGGCTGGTACTGTGTGTGCTCTGCCTACAACACGTACTGAACTGTACACTGCTCTAGCACATACACTGCTACTGCGATACCTTCGTGGCCATCCTGAGTATGAATCTGGTACTAAACCCATGAATACATTTAATGACATACCTCCTGTGGTATATAACAAATTCTCTGAACTGTGTAAGGTAGCATACAGTGGTATTGCTGCAGACAGGTATCATGTGCAGCTAATATTCACTGATCTCCCTTCAGACTTTGACAGTCTGGGGTTCATGGACTCAGTCACTGAGCTCTATGTGACTCAGGGAACAGTGTCATCCCATAATTTCCTACATTTGACCTTTCAAGAGTTTCTTGCTGCTGTACACATTTCTACCATGTCACCTGCAGACCAGCTGGAACACTTTCAGAGACATTTTGATGGTAGATACAGAGTAGTGTTGAGGTTTCTTGCTGGACTTAAAAAATTGAGTTGCTTCTCTGAAGACACAATTGAGAATGTCTGCGTCCTCATTGATACTGTCTCTAGTAGTATACACTTTGAGAGCAGTAGTCCATACGACGATATTTCTGATGTTACCATTGACGTTGTCAACTGGATGTTTGAAGCACAAAGTGAGGATGTCATAAAATCATTACTTGCAAGCAAAACTAAATGTATCAACATCAGTAATAAAACAATGTTGCCATTAGACTACTACTCACTGGGATATTGTATAGCCCACAGCCAGTGCCAGTGGGTGCTCTCATTAGATGGGGAAGTAGGTGAAGAGGAGGTGAGGATGTTTGTGGTTGGAGCTAATACCAGACAGGAAGCTAGTGGCAGGGTGGTGGGACTGAGGGGAGGGTGGGATGATGAGGAGGAAATGGATGAAGAGTGGGATGATTTTTACACAATATCAGCTGAAGGTCTGAATATGGTATTCACACAATGGAGGAGTGTCCTTCATCTTCATGAGCTTCATCTGAGACTACCAGTACCATGTGATGGTATTACATGGCCAGACCTCTCTGGACTACGAGTACTATATTTGGAAATTTGGGGCTATATAAACTGGAGGCTGGACAGTCTATTACCTTATCTGTCATTAGAATCACTTGCCATTATTCCATGTAATGATAAAGTTATTTACTATTTGAAGACTGTGATGCTATTGGACTACATATCAAATCTAAAACATGTCTCAAGAAATTGTGTGTTAGAGGCCCTATATCTGAAGGGGTGGAGGTAATCAGTGAAGCATTATCTGACAATCAGTCACTGCCACTGGAGAGACTGATGTTGGTATGTAGTGATACATTCACTGACACTGCTGCAGACTATCTGGCTCAGTTCATCACAAGCACTACCACTCTACGACACCTTACATTATGCTACAAACATCTTAGTGATGCAGGAGCAGTAGCCATAGCTCAGGCCCTCCATCACAACTATACCCTGAAGGTGCTGGTCTTGTCTAATAACAGTATTAGTGATGCTGAAGCAGTAGCCCTAGCTCAGGTCCTCCATCACAACTATATCCTGGAGGATCTGTACTTATCTAATAACAATATTAGTGATGCTGGTGCAGTAGCCCTAGCTCAGGCCCTCCATCACAACTCTACCCTGAAGGTGCTGGACTTGTCGTCTAATTACAGTATTTGTGATGCTGGAGCAGTAGCCCTAGCTCAGGCCATCCATCACAAATCTACCCTGAAAGTGCTGGACTTGTCTAATAACTGTATTAGTGATGCTGGAGCAGTAGCCATAGCTCAGGCCCTCCATCACAACCCTACCTTGGAGAGGCTGGACCTGTCTGACAATGATATAGGTAAAGAGGGTACTCATCAGCTAGTACAAGCTCTGACTGTGAACACGTCCATCACCAAGGCCACTCTTAATGTGTGTGGCTTATCACTTCCCTGGAGGTGTGAGGAGTATGCCACACAATGTACACAGTACAATGCAGTGAAGGACAGAATTACATTTTGGTATTGAAAGTAAAGTCCAGAGGTCATGACAATATACTGGCCAGCAGATATCAATCACATTGTATGAATTAAGCTACGTAGTACAAGAATGATCATCTTTGTCAGTATGCAATGCCAGTTACAGTGTGAAGATCAGCATTAGAACTGACATATGTAACAGGCTATAGCATGTGATGTAATGAGGCCAATCCCATCATGTGATATCTCAAGTCGATTATACAACAGTCTCCATGGAAAGATGTCCCTTATCTCAAGCCCACCATGTACTACCCTCAATATCCACCTCAACCCTCCACATACCACCCTCAATATCCACCTCAACCCCCCACACACCACCCTCAATATCCACCTCAACCCTCCACATACCACCCTCAATATCCACCTCGACCCCCCACATACCACCCTCAATATCCACCTCAACCCCCCACATACCACCCTCAATATCCAGCTCAACCCCCCACATACCACCCTCAATATTCAACTTAACCCATCCTCAATATCCACCTTGACCCCCAACACGTACCACCACTTCGATATCTACCTCGACCAGGCAATCAAGTTAATTAATGTCCATGTGAAGTAGATGACTTTTATTCCTATACTACCATTTGTCGGCAATAACTACTTCTGTGAATCTGGCCTAAATGTTGAATATGATGGTACACACATGGTATGTGAGCAACTGCTGTGAATTAAACCGACCTCCGTACTTTGTCAGCGACCTTGGAAAAGTACTCACCGCCAGCAAAATAGATGCTAGAATATGTCTGAATGATGACGGCCCAGAGTTACTTGGTGATGATGGAGAAGACATTTTTGTCGAGGTAGTGGAACTTTATGTCATGCCAGCTTCACACAAATAATAGCATTATGTGTATTGCCTGCTCTGACTTCAAAAATATCTTTATTCATACTCATATCCAATCCATAAATTATTAATGTATACATACATATGTATCTTACATTTAATCTTGTGGTGTCATTTTAATTCCACCTACTATATAAATAAATTTGGTAGCAAGTTATTTTGTGAATTTACAAATTGATGATGCTAATTGTGCAGAGAAAGAGGATCTACAGTGAGTGACAGCTCACAGGAAGCTAATTAGCCTTGTTCCGCGTTTTGTTTTCTCTTTGGGAGGGCCTAGGGACGAGGCTAGAGGCTAATGTATAAAACGGATAAGCAGCTGTTCACAATTGCCATTTGGTATATACAAAGTGTAAAATACATGTTAGAACTTCAGTAAATTTTGGCCAGAAATTGCAACATAAGGCTTCACATTAATATTAGCTAGACTGCCATGTGCTGCATGGATTGGCTGCAATTATAACCTATACCTAGATTAGGATATATGACATGAGATGAAAGACAAGAGAGGTAAGGGACACCTCATCTGGCATCTGCTATATTGTGTGAAATGTATATATGTATGAGTCTATATTACTATATAGGGGGATGGGCTAGGGCTATGGTTAGCCATACAAATCCAATGTGCATGTGCAATCCTGAACCCTCAACTGGAACATAGTGGGTATGGGCCTATGTCATTTCCATGATGGATTTAACAAGACAGTATATAGATAGCAGGACTGAACTAAAAGGCTCAGGATTGAAATCAAGGACTATTTACACATACATAGCTATACATGTCTCTTCAAATCATGTCACTATCATGAAAACTCATATTGCACGCACTACATTCCACAGAATAGGGCTATACACAAACAACTGAGGAATAACATACAAACCACCTACATATGTAACACAACACACTAGAGAAATGGGTGAGTAAAAACACACTAGAGAAATGGGTGAGTAAAAACACACTAGAGAAATGGGTGAGTAAAAACACACTAGAGAAATGGGTGAGTAAAAACACACTAGAGAAATGGGTGAGTAAAAAAATAAAAAATGAAAAAGGGGCATGTAAATAATAAAGTAAAAAGGACATGTTGAAGTAAGGATAGAAAAGGAGACAAAAGTAGTGAAGTATAGATAGGAAAAAAGGGGAAGAAGGCAAACTATCCCTGACCATGAAAGCCCATAGCAACCCATTCAGTCCAACTTGAAACCTTCCCACAATAGTGGGTCGGAATCCAAGCCAGCCCCACTAGTTAAGTAGCAACTGGTCTATTATTGTAGGACATGCATACCACCAAACTGATGGGAATCGCAATCAGTATACTTCTCCTGCCCACACAAGATATGTACCTGATCACAACCATGGCACTACAAGCCACACAGTAGGTCCACAACCTCCCTGCATGCAAATACAGACAGTACCCAGACCAGAAATTGAGTCTCCTTAATAGTCCTTACCATTCCCACCATACACCAAAGACCATGTTAGAATAGCTGTCTACACCTCACCTACAATGTAGCAGGATCAGTATTAGACCACATGAAGAGTTAGAAGAAAGTAAGTAGTTAAGACAGAAGTTAAGAAGAATTAGAAGAAGTAAAGACAGAAGTTAGGACTAACAGCATATTTGTGGATGTCACTGAACTCAGATATTCAGCCTTGAGAGCTGAGAATGGTGGTATAAGATCTTTTACCACCAGTCAATTCTCCCAACCCATCTGAGCTCAAGTAACCCAAACTACATACTCAGTAAACCATATAGACAGTAGAAGGATTAGACTTTCACCAGAGGTAGCAAAGACAGAACATATGGAATATGACTGTAGCCAAAGCAATAATGTATATATATATAAACAATAATAACATGCGTAACCCTCCTACATCTTTTATTATGGGGTTATGCATGTTAGTATTGTTGCATGCCCTCATCCCCTGTCTTGCTGCATATATACTGCCCTCATCCCCTGTCTTGCTGTACATATACTGCACTTGTTTTCCTACTTTTTAGCACTGTCATCCCTACATCCTTCAATATTTTAATGGAAATGTTTTTACTCCCTTTATACATAGAGATTAGAAGAATTTAAATTAATGTTCAATTGTTGGATATAACATGGGCAGTCAAGTAAGACAATGCACCAACTGGCAAGCAGACTCTGTCCCGTATTATAGTTTTAAACTATGCTAAACACATTGCAATGTCCTCTAGCAAACTTCAAGTATGGCATACAACAGAATATCGGAAACCTTGCCGAATTAGTTAGATGTAATCATATAATTCCTACTACAAAAATCATAAGTATCACAAATTCTACCGATCCTTAATAATTGAGAAATATACACACCATATGCAGACTCTACCGGTATGCTCCCACACAAAAAGGGGAAATTTACAATGTTAAACACATGTAGTAGTTTCCCAGACCAAGCATCTATGCAAGAGAAAATTTGAATGAGCTTCAAATGATTTATTGAAGCTCAAGTCAGCTATTGCTAGACATCCAATACACTGGTGTGGTATGCAGGTATGCTATATACTCAATACTCCCTACCTGTGTTGTCTTCATACATCATTCTCCTGTTACCGTCCAATAGGGTCTTCCATTCCAGTCTCTTTCTTCCACTTACATCAGATGTGCACTCTCTCGTCTCTGATTTGTGGTATGTGCTGTTGTGTAAGAAGCCGATGTAAACAGCATCTCTCACTTTAGGTGATTCACAGTTTACTTCACCATATGCCACTACTGGTACTAGGTTAGTAATACCTAAAATTTAATTCTTAGCTTACTTATATAGTCCTCATTATAGGCTTCCATTCCAAGTCAGTTTTCATTAAATTGCTGACGTTCCTAAGTTGACACTGTGTGCAGCAGCAGTATAGCTATCACACTATACAAAAGGCAGATTCTGGCTATATATACTCACTACACAAACACATTACTTTGGTTTTTGCCGGTTTTGTGATAAAAATCTTTTGCAGGTTAAAGAATGCTGCTACTCCCTTGCTTGGTCATATATCTGGTGTCTTTCATGCAGATACAAGCTGCAGTACTGACCGAAACATATGGACTGAGTGGGCAATGTGGTAAATCATATGTATATACAGTTCTTGTATCTCTGCACTGCCATTCCTATATCCTGTTACAGTGTATTGAAAGTGAGTCACTTATGGTATTCAAGACAATCCCAGAACTACTATACTGGATGATACATGCCTTTTTAAAGGGGTATAGCTATATGAATACTTACAGTAAAATTTACTGAACCAGTTACAGGAAATACTGGGATATAGGACATCAGATATTTCAATCCCCTCATTTTGTGTGGATAATGATACAATTTCTCTTTTGCTCTTTCTTTCCCTATATATACAACATCAGATTCAATTGAGAATTTTTACACTTACATAAAAACACTCCTCTCGGAGTCCAACAAGCAGGAGCAAGATTTGGATGAAATCATATACGATCTGAGCTCACTCAAATTTGGATTTGCTCAACTTCAGCACTACACTTATGAGTTGGCCTCTAGAGAGAAACTCGAGTTAAAACAACTGCAGAAGGGTACAAGATTTGATGCATTGGAGGCAGCAATTAATAAGGTGGCATCCTCCCAGCATCCTTGTGGGGATCATGGCTGGGTACAAGTTGTTGACTTTGACATGGCTCTCCTTAAAACCAGCTGTCCCGAGGGATGGACCCAGAGCCAATTGAGCAAGCGAAGTTGTGGGAGGACAAACCTCGAACAAGAAACCTGTTCCAAAGCAAGCTTTGAATTTGAACAAGGGACACTAGATTTTGTGAAGGTGTGTGGTCGTGTTAAGGCCTATGCATTGGGAGGTGTAGATGGTTTTGAAAATTTTGATGATGGATTAACTGAAATAGAAGAAGCCTATGTAACTGGTGTAAGTCTCACAGTTGGTGATCCACCAAATATGGAACACTTGTGGACATTTGCTGCTGGAATTTCAGAGACTGGAAGATCATCTTCTCCAGGAGAGGATCAGGATGATCAATGTCCATGTGATGTAGATGACATTACTTTTATTACAATACCACCATTTGTTGGCAATAACTACTTCTGTGAATCTGGCCATAATGCTGAATATGATGGTACAGACATCTTTCAAGCAGACGATCCTCTCTGGGATGGTGAGAACTGTATTGATGAGAGCAACTGCTGTGAATTCAACCGACCTCCGTACTTTGTCAACGACCTTGGAAAAGTACTTACAGCCAGCAAAATAGATGCTAGAATATGTCTGAATGATGACGGCCCAGACTCTGTTGGTGATGATGGAGAAGACATTTTTGTGGAGGTGGTGGAACTTTATGTCATGCCAGCTCCCTACAAGTAATAGCATTATTGCCTTCAAATATATCAATATAAATGGATATCCATAAGTTGCCAATATATCATTGCTGTATATTTTACATTTCATATCGCAATTTTGTAGTGTCATTAATTCCACCTGCTATATAAAAAAACTTTGGTAGCAAGTCATTATGTAAAATTGAGGATATATTTGCTAATTGTGCAGAGGAAAGAGGCATCTACAGTGAGTGACAGTTCACAGGAGGCAAATTAGCCTTGTCTCCATGTCTCCTTCTCTTTGGGGATGAGTCTAGGGGCTCTAATGTATAAAATGGATAAGAAACTGTTCACAATTGCCATTTGAGACATTAGAACTACTGTATACATAATTACAGTCAAGTTTGGCCAACAATTGTAACACAAGGATTCACATTTGCTATGTTTTGCTATACTGCCACCTGCTGCATTGATTTGCTGCAACTATATAAAGGAGAATTAAGTAAGGAATTGCTACCGCATTTGTGAACAACACATCAGTCTGTGACACTATATATAGGGGATGGGCTTGGGTTAAGCTGTGCATATGCATTGCCAACACACATGTGCAACCTCTAACCTTCAGTTCCATGGGCTGGGTAATGGTGGGTATTAGTCTCGTAGGCTATATGGACCTGTATCAGTTGTCCATGGGTAATGGTGCGACTAAGTGGCTATGCCTGTATCAGTTGTCAGTCCATCATGATGGATTTGACAGTATTGTAGATAGCAGGACTGAGTCAAAGACTGTTTACACAATAGATACAAGACTACATACATGTCTTTTCAAACCATGTACATAGCTACATGTCGCTCTACGATAGAGCTCCTTGTCTAATTCATAGCTGTGTTGAACACATTGTAGGTAAGACTATGAGTGTTATATAGTGGCATTATATAGCAATTTGAAAGGAGGTAGATAGTTGGAGTTATGAGGTCAGTGTTGCTAATACTTAGCTTAGTGCTACTAACTCTATCACAGTCCATACACTATGAGCTTCGAGAAGAGTGGCAGGCATGGAAGACTAGTCACAGAAAGAACTACACTTGTCACCTCAATGAGTTGGAGAGACATCTCATCTGGCTTTCAAATAAGAAGTACATTGAGAGTCACAACACCAATGCTGACTATTTGGGTTTCAGTCTGGCCATGAACTCATTTGGAGACTTAGTAAGATGTTTACCATTTCCCTGAGGTGCATTCAGTATGCTTGTCTAGCTCTAAGTTGATAGGCAATAAGATTTGTATGCACTCTGAATGGATAGCATTATCTTTGTACATAATTTGTCAGACAGATACTGAATACTTAGAGAAGTTCAATGGGTTTGTTATGAAAGAGGAGAGACTGGGTATATCTATCAGGCCATTTCAGATGCCTCCACACTATAATGGGAGCTCATTGCCTCAGTATATTGACTGGAAGAAGAAAGGAGTGGTGACCAAAGTGAAGAAACAGGTGCATACATGTGATATGTGCTTATCTATGGATGTGATATGTCCTTATTTATATATACATGTATAATTATACTTATTACCTGTACCATACAATGTTCCCAAATGTCTTTTGCATCTATAACACAATGTTTTATCAAGTATGTGAGTAATACCACACAACCATTATAAGTCTGTCACTGCAGGTGCACAGAATCTCTAGCACAAAAATGGAATATATAGTCTTAGCTATTGATATGTCAGTGTTCTATCTAGGATTTTTGGTTTGGGGGGGAAGCTGTGAGGTGTGCGAGCACCGAGCACAGAGTAGGGGGGTCTGGGGGCATCCTCCCCCGGAAAATTTGGAATTTTGCATTGCAAGAGATGCAATCTAGTGTAAAGAGCCAGTTTATTTAACATTCTTGGGTGCACAAATAAATATGAAGTCAAGTAGACTAGGTTACTGCAAGCATACAAGCTACACTAACAGGGGGGGAAGATTGAATGTTTGGGGGAGAAGTTGGGGTGTTTGGGGGGGAAGCTTCCCCCCTGCCCCCCCCACTGGATAGAACCCTGTATGTGTATAGTAACTTCATTTGGTTCCTATAGCTAGACAGTACCTTTGTCCATATTTTTCATTATGAGATGAGTTTCAATATCATTTTCCCAATGTAGAAGAGTTGTAGATCATGCTATGCATTCAGTGCAGTCGGTGCTCTGGAGAGTGCTGTAGCACTGGCCACTAACAAGCTGGTCTACCTCAGTGAGCAAAACATAGTGGACTGTTCAGGTACATTGATTAAGAGCCCACTTCCATCAATTGCAAGTGATGATGCCTCTATAGCACATGCACACACACATGGGTGATGGGTACAAAGTAATGTATCTGGTAGAAAATACTTACATGCTATACCTCATCAGATTTTGTACATACTAACACTCTCATATATGTTACACTCCTACTGATCACAATGTTTTGTGATTTTATAGCTACACGTGCATATAATATTGCTACAGGTTCTTTTGGCAATTTAGGGTGCAGTGGAGGTGACACAATCAGTGCATTCAAGTATATAATAGCCAATGGTGGTATTGACAAAGCTTCTTATTATCCTTACAAGGCAAAGGTAACTGATGCAACTGATGCAACTGAGGTACCTCTATTATGTGTAGAATATGTGAAAGTAATTGCCTCAAGAGATGGTGGAAGTTCTAGCCTTGTTCCCAAGCTTCTCTTCTCTGTACCTGTGTAATATACATTAGTATAGTGTACAGATATAGAGAGGTTAGGTAGTGAATGAGAGAAGTAACTGTAGTGTACACCAATATAATCTGAAGACAAGTAACATCAATATAATCTGAAGGTTATCATTTTCTACAGAAGGGGCAGTGCAAGTTCAACAAAAACTATATTGGTGCCAAAGAATCCGGGGTTGTTGCTATTAACTATGGCAGTGAATCTGACTTGAAAGCTGCTGTGGCTCTGAATGGTCCCATCTCGGTTGCTGTTGATGCTCGATCCAGTGCCTTCAGAGTGAGCTTTTGCACACCATTTGATATTACATCAATACATTCATACATACATTAAGAACAGATACACACTTCCATAAGCTGTGTGAATGAGAATAAGTCTTGGTTGACTGTCATTTCAGCATTAGCTATTGCTCTCACACGTTTACAAGATGTAGCTTTTCATATACATTACACAGTATATAACTTCTTACATGAACATGTATGTATCTCTCAGTTCTATAGAAGTGGTGTGTTTAGATCATATCAGTGTAGCAGCAGCACTCTAACCCATGCTATGTTACTTACTGGGTATGGCAGTAAGAGTGGCAGAAAGTACTGGACACTCAAAAACAGGTCAGATTCAATAGATGTACAATCAAATGATGCATATTGGCATGTTGGGTTAAGGAATACACTTGTAGTGTGCACTTTGGTTGTGTGCAGTTGGGGTACGAAGTGGGGCTCCTCTGGCTACATGCTGCTCTCGAGGGACAACAACAACCATTGTGGCATTGCCTCACATTCTTTTTACCCCACTCTCTAATGGATCAAGTTCTGTACATATAGAAAGCAAACATTTACTAGTTACACATGTTATTGTTATTATAATAGTCCCCATTTTAGTATGTAGCTACACATATGTATACTTAATTTCACAGTGTATATTATATCTACTCAACTACTTTAAGAGTACAACCTTAACTAATTGCAACTAGCTGTGAATCGTTATCTCACCTGAAAATAGCACTTCACAACATCTCTCTCTTTACAACTGTAACCATCAAATGTTCTCTCACATAGTTAATGTTCTTGAGTTACTAATTGCCTCCTTTCACTTGTCTTTACACCTGGTGACTTTGCTCTATACATCAACACTATTGTACACACATGCATGGTCTACTCAGTGAATGCCATTCAGACTGGATCCCTCCCCTGGCCATTTTTGGTGTGGCAGGTACTCCATTTATACAAGTAAATAAAAAATTTAGGAAATTTGAAGTGTATATAGGAATTGCATAAAAATGAACAGAGACAAGATTGGGACACAGACATGCTATGTACATCAACATACCTTTTAGTACATTGATGTATATAGCATGTCTGTGTCCCAATCTTGTCTCTGTTCATTTTTATGCAATTCCTATATTACACTTCAAATTTCCTAAATTTTTTATTTACTTGTCTCTTGTCATTTTTTTACTATTGTAAGCAATAATTTTCTCTAGCATGTGCTCTCCATATCCATAAACATCTGACCAAGTGTTGAGCTACTGTATAAATGTGTGATTAGTACTGAGGGGCGTGGTTTGGTTGCAAGCAGCAGCTGCGTACACTTTGGTCTATAAGCAAACCTGCTAGCAACGTACTATCAGTCACCAGCGCTTTGGCTTGGTGGTATATAGTATCGTGGTAGAATAGTGTGCCGTTCCTCCAGCAGACGGTATATAAGCATATATACTATATGGTATCTATGATATAAGCTTACCGTGGTACATACGTAGAGGCAGAGCCAACACACTGTACGCGTGTGCAGTGTTCTGACGGTGAGAGTAGCACAAGAATCGTCAACACATCTCTGTTTTGCTTATGTAGTACTAAGTGCTAGTTGCTATACAAATCGTCAACACGTTCTGTATCAGCCAGTTCACTCTGTGCCTAGTTGTTACGCGCTAGTTGCTAAGCTTTTGCGCATGCGCGGCTGGTGTAAATGACGTCATTTATGAGTCTTGTCTCATGACGTAATCGTTTTATTGTATGACGCAAGCTAACTATATACGTAAAACGTATGTAATATGCACGTACATTCAAAATGAATTACGTCATCGCTATATATATATGTACATGTATTGCATTGAGAGGAGTGTTAACATCATTATTTCAAGAATCACAAGGGTTAATAACATATGCTTTTGTTATGTTGCTATTAGCGATGATATCTCTACACATGCTAACTTTCAGGTTGATGGTTACCATGGTTGCTGAGTTTTGCTCATTAGTTATCCTCATTCATAATACATTGCTGGGAGAGATAACGATCAGTAGTACATAAACTACAAGGGTTAACAAAATTATACCTCTATTCCCCAGTACATAATGATACATTTCCACATGCAAAGATTCAACTTCATTGACTTTATGGTTATTGAGTTACGCTTCTTCAAGAAGAAGAAGAAGAATAATAATAAGAAGAAGAAGAAGAAGAAGATGAAGAACATGGGCAAAAATGTGAATAGCACTTTTTTGATATTACGCATATCTTACATCACAGATCAACCAATTTTTGTTTCATGGTTATTTTTCACGCATTCTTCACCTTGATACCATTAAAAGTGGAATCAACTTCAAATTGAAAGTGAAAATGAAGAATATCCTTACATATGGTTTTCAATGGGGATAGACCATAGCAATCCCTATATACACAGTACTACCGTACTGTGTGATATAGCTACTGTTGCATACATCGTGTATCTCACAAGAAAGTGAAGAGCAGTTTTGATTGATAAGAGCTTAAGGTGTTACAGAGGTAAGTACTGTACATGTAGCTATACCATGTGCATATGTGACAGTAGAGAAGGCTTTTATGCTCACCCAATGTATTTTAATAGCATAAAATTAATGTGTACAACCTCTAACTTATCACTATAAATTAAATTTTCTAATCTCATCATTGTTGCACAAACTAATTTAAATGTGTTTTCTTTTGCCTATTTCATGGTTAGTTGAAACAATGGCAATACAATTACAAGTTGTGTTTCATGCTGTGGTCCTCTTACTGGGATATTACGTGACAAATTCTGAGAGCAAGAACACAAAGCCAACTATCTACCAGTTTCCCAAGGAGTGGCAGGAATGGAAGGTCACATATGGCAAGAACTACACTTCACAACTTGAAGAACTGGACAGGCATCTGGTCTGGCTCTCCAACAAGGAATACATTGAGAGCCACAATGCATACAGTGACGTGTTTGGTTATACACTGGAACTGAACAAATTTGCTGACATGGTAAGGACCACTGAAGCATCTAGCTGGGAGTTTTGGGGACTAGCTATACATTCAAGTGTTGTATAATTTCCACACCAAAATGTACTCACACCGCCCTCCCCCCTCCCCTCCCCCCTTCCCCCCCTCCCTTCCACCCCCCCTCTCTCTCTCTCTCAGACACAGTCAGAGTTCATGGCCCTACAGCCTATCTCAACTGACATTTCAAGTAGCACTATCAGTAGTAGGAAAGGTGGCTTGTATTCTGATCCACCTTCTCCCTCCCCTACTCCAATACCTAATAATCTCCCAGAGGCAATGGACTGGAGAACTAAGAATGCTGTTACTAAAGTTGGCAATGAAGTAATTAAGACAAACACCACAACAGTGGCATACTGATAGATTTGTGCATTTGTAATGACATTCACCAGGCCATATGAAGGACTTAGAACCAAAGCGGCCTATCCCAGAATGGGGTTAAAAATTTGGGTGTACCTATTAGCATTCATGAGATATTTTTGATTTAGTGAATTTTCCCCTTGTTCTGAAACACATTTTAAAGATTTGAGTTTTAGGGGAGTAAACTGCTGTTTAGTGGGTTAGTTCTCAGCCCTTCATATACTTCTTGCATATTGTACTGCTACAATCCTTTTGGTTATTAGTGTTGCCATATAGGATCCCTTAGTATGATTTGCGTATCACCTACTTCACTTTTGGCATTGGCATATACAATTCCTCTGTCATTTGAAATTGGACCTACTTATTTACTCATTACCCATTACATTGTACATGTAGGGTCGGTGCATATCATGCTATGCATTTGCTGCTCTCGGAGCTCTTGAAGGAGCAGTGGCTCTTGGCACTGGCAAACTAATGAGTCTCAGTAAACAGAACATCCTAGATTGCTCATGTAAGTTACGTTTTCCGTTTGAGTAGGAAAGGCAACAATGCATAAATTTATTATATGCATGAAGTCCCATTTTTAACAAAAAAAGCTGATACGTGTATTAGTAACATAGTAGCTACCTATAGGTATAGAACAAGTTAGGTATAGGTTAATTGAACACAGTAGCTACCTTAGCTATAGGTATAAGAACAAGGTACCTATAGGTATAGGTTGAACAGAGGCAATGAATGACTCATATCACCTGTCTCACTGCAGTGCCATATGGTAATCACGGATGTAGCGGAGGTACAATTGAGAACACATTCATGTACATTATCAACAATGGTGGGGTGGAGCTGGAGGAACACTATCCCTTCACGGGACGAGTGAGTGCATGAGAACGTGTATCTGTGTGTGTTGGTAACTGTATCTACTGCCCATTAATTTGTTCCCAGTATTGTCCTATAGCTTCATGCACATGCTGCTAGCTCACATGGTAATTGTTGTGAAGTAATTATTTGACAAATGAAAATATATTTCACTACATATACACATAAGTATATTCCCTTTTCTACATCTACTAACAAACTATTTCTATGCAGCAAGGTACTTGCTTGGCCACTGGTAAGCCTCAAAATGGAGCAGCATCTGGAGTGGTTAGAATAACTGCTGGGAGTGAAAAGGAGCTGTTGGAAGCAGTGGCTACTGTGGGACCTGTAGCAGCAGCTGTTGACGCCACCTCAAATGCATTTAGAGTGAGAAACAGTGATTCATATTAAGACAGCTACTACTTCAATACTACCTGTCTACCATGTATAAACACCGAACCCATGAGACAAAACCCTATATGCCTTTCTATCTGCCCACTAATGTCCTTGTGGGTCACTCTCTTTATTAAGAGTGCATTGTAAGTAGGTGTACACTGTAAAGTATTAAGTTTGTAAGTAATGTAGTGCTATATATACACCATGAGATAATCACAGTAAACATCAAGAGATAAGTAACAGAGATACCCACGTTAAATTTAACAGTGTGTATTCTATTACAATTCACAATGCATGTATAATTCACACTGTATGGACTATTCTGACCACGTGCTGTAGTTCTACTCAAGTGGAGTTCTGGACCTGCCTCAGTGGTCTCAGGAAAGTGCAGTCCACTCTGTCCTCATCACTGGCTATGGAGAACTCAATGGCAAGAAGTACTGGCTAGTCAAGAATAGGTAATTCATAGTTAGAGAACAAGTGAAATTGAATCAGACATTCTTTGTATCATGTGATGTATATACATACTACACTGGATTTTGAATTTATCTAACACCCAGTAATAATGTATGTCACACACGTCACACGTGTTGTGTTATTGTTGTGTTGTCCAGCATCTCTTGAAGTGATTGTTCATGCATACACAAAATACAGTTATTATGTATGACCTTCCCTCTATTCTACACACATAGTTGGGGACTCAATTGGGGTGACAGTGGATACATTTTGATGTCCAGAGACAAGTACAACCAATGTGGAATTGCATCGACGGCATCATATCCAACTCTTTAAATCTTTGACCCTCAGACTCACCTTACATTCATGAATTCGATTACCATCTATAGATCCCTTATTATTCAATAATCATTGTCTAAGCTCCATACCATACAATAATCTTTATCATGTTTATGATAATTATGCGTACATGTGTATTACGTATACCAAACACTACGTATACATAAATTGTAGGTCCAAAGGTTATCCTGAACATTTCCCTCGAGAGGTTAACCTGGCCACACCCATACACTTTTGTAGACGAGCGATTGTAGACGAAGGTGTCGGACAGTTAGAACAAGCTTTCGGAGCCGTGGACGAAGGGTAGAGTGCCTTTTAAGGTGAGGCCCTTGTATATACTACATTATTATCCTTGAAATACAAGTCTGGACATCGTAAATAGAGGCTAGGGGTACGGGGTTTTACGTTCGTACAGAAGCCTATAGAAAGTACGTATGTACAGAGCTTGAGAAGCACCCAGTGTGTGGGGACATAATTCGTGTGCAGTGTACACGACGCTTGAGTCGTTGGAGCAGTACAGTACACTGCACAAACGTCCCTCTATGAAGTGATGGGCTCCTGTATGTGGAGTGTATTCAGTGCACGTGTCATATCATACCAGGAAAGTATATATATATTAAATTAGCACTCCAGTTTATATATACAAATGATAGTTTGTTATCAGAGTTTTCCTTCTTTGTGACCTTTGAACCATCAATACGTTCTGCACACCTTGTTTTCATGTGGACATGATATCATGTATATACATGTACAAGGACTAGGGCAATTGCATCATACTACATGAAGTTAATGAAGTTAATGAAGTATACCTCACTTGGTGTGTGGGTTAGTACCTTTGTTGCAGTGATGAATGAAAAGGAGAGTGCTTATTCTGTTAGTTTGGGTTCTGAAAGAATCTACACTTTCAGATTTGGCAAGTCCCCTGTGTACATAGCAGGCTTCCATAAACGGCTCCTTCCAATACATACAATGTATGTGTGCATGTATAGGTAGGGAATGGCAAACTTGCTGGAAGAATGGAAACCCACCTCACCAACCCACACAAAAACACAATACATATTCATTCACAAGAGCAGGACACCAGATGCCCAGCCTTGTCAACTGGGGATGGATCTTTTAATGATGTACCAATTCTCCTCAGTGGATAAACAGGACACTTTTTGCTGTCCCAAATGCCATGTTTGTGTACAATTTAACCCCTGAAATCAGGACACCTCCCTAATCAGGACATTTTCTTCTGTCCCAAGGGTGTCCGGATTAGAGAGGTTCCACTGTACACAAAAGTGATGGTAGTACATTGTATGTGTGCTGCAAGTATATGTAGCCTTGATGAACTGGACACCATTTTGCTCCTCCAAGTGAATGTGTATGTGATTTCAACTTGTGAAGTCAGGGCACCCTCCCATCACTCCAGGGCACCCTCTCCTTGGTCACACAGCTCAGCTGTTCCCTGAGCCTTTGAGGTAGCTTATTTCTTCCTTCATGAAGCCAAACTAACCCTTACATTGTACAATATTGCTTTGCACTGTACACCACAACCTCTTTGATAGTGCCTCCATTTCCTGAGAATCACTACTTGTATGTCTGTACATGGAGTGCCCTGTGTAGAGTGTATTCCTTAAACCACATGAAAGGAATGAGTCACAAACTATAAGCCACTAATGCCAAAAGATCCTTCCCATATGCAGTGAATGTAGTACTATTTTGGAATATGTGTTGTACATGGAAATACATGTGCACAGCACACAACCTGTATTAGAAGTACATGTGGATTGCTGCAGGGCAGGGTTGTTGATTAAGCTTATACATGTACGGCTGCCTGAAGGATACTAAGTGGAGGGGGGAGGATGTGTTCTGAGTGGGATCGAGGGGGTTCAATGTTCTGAGGGTTCGAGGGGGTTCAATATTGTGAGGGATCGAGGGAGTTCAATGTTCTGGGGGTTCAAGGAGGTTTAATGTTCTGAGGCTTTGAGGGGGTTCAATTTTCTGAGGGTTCGATGGGGTTCAATGTTCTTTGCGCATGCACTTATCAGTGGGAAAATGGCTGACTCACATAGTAGGCTCTACAATGCTGGAAGGACTCTAGCTCTGCAACGGAGCAGTTTCAGAGAAAATCTTCGTCCCTTTATTGTGTTTGACCTGGACTTGAATGACTTTAACCATCCATGAGATGCTTAGAAAGAAAGGCAACACAACACAACACAACAGAAACACAAAGCAACACAACACAACTCGCCCAAGGCAGTTATTTTTCAAAGAAAAAATTAGCAACGTGTACATGGAAAAACATGTGTATAGCACACTAGCTAGAAGAAGAACCCCACCTCACCACTCTTATACACAAAAGCAGGACACCGGATACCCAGCCTTGAGAACTGGGGATGGTGTGTTAAAGATCTTGTTGCATATTTATATGTAAGTATACATTACTTGCATGTCTTATTGCTGTGGTTGTATCCAGGGTGTTGGCATGCTACAAGGTGCCAGTTGTTTTGTGTGTACATACCTGTACATTGCTTGTGATGATGTCATTTGTTTACATGTACACTGTACACAGAGAACATATGTATGTATATAGATAATTATGAAGTCATAGTGTTATAATAATGCAGTATTAGCACACATTACATTGTGTGGAATACCTCACTGAAATATATAGCTTTCTAGCTCTGACTGCAGGAAGGTATACATGTACATGTACATGTACTTTAAGTATTTTGCATGTACAGTACTGCAATTATCTGTATCAATAGATTAGAAAATCAGAATCCAGCTCTCCACTACATGTTCTCCAGGCTGGGCATCTGGTGTCCTGCTCTTGTGTACTTGTATATGTATTGTATGTCTTGTGTGGGTTGGTGAGATGGGTGGGTTGGTGAGATGGGTGGGTTGGTGAGGTGGGTTTGTGAGGTGGTGAGGTGGGTTGGTGAGGTGGGTTGGTGAGGTGGGTGGGTTGGTGAGGTGTGTTTGTGAGGTGGTGAGGTGGGTTGGTGAGGTGGGTTGGTGAGGTGGGTTGGTGAGGTGGGTTGGTGAGGTGGGGTGGGTTGGTGAGGTGGGTTGGTGAGGTGGGTGGGTTAGTGAGGTGGGTTGGTGAGGTGGGTTTCTTTTCTTTCTTAATTCTTCTAGCCAGCATATATATGACATAGTTTACATCAGCATTTTTAATGTCAGTATTGTACTACAAATTTATTCCCTCCCTACTTCCCTCCCTCCCTCCCTCCCTCCCTCCCTACTTCCCCCCCTCCCTCCCTGCCTCCCTGCCTCCCTCCCTCCCTCCCTGCCTCCCTCCCTCCCTCCCTCCCTCCCTCCCTCTCTCCTCAGCCCACATCGTGGTGATCACTATGTCAGAAGTAATTGAAGGAGAAGAAGGGGATGGCCCTGTCGTTAGTGAGAGAGTCCAGGTCAGCCTCACACAATCAACCATTCCCTCATCACCTCACTGACTCCTCCCTCCTCCAACCTCCCCAGGTACTGGCCCAAGGTATCTACGATGAACTACAGGGTTTGATGGACGAGTACGGACAGGAGAGTATTGCTAACCTCATGCCTCTGGTGGTGAATGTACTGGAGAATCTGGACTCTGCACTCTCTGATAATCAGGTATGCATGTACTTAGTACATGTACATTTGCATTAGATGGGATCTGAGCCAACTGGTAATATTACAATTTCTGAATCTCCAGTTTATGTTTAAGTATGTGAAAGTGTTACGTACACTGTACACGTATATTGACAGAATAGGTGCAGGGTTTAATCCAGGGGGTGCAGGGGGGTAAATGCCCCCCCCCCCCCCCCCCCCAAGGATTCCAGTCGCCCTCCCAAGTTGCTGAGTGAGACTTGGACAGTCAAGTTGCTAGACTATAACATCCAACAAAATTGTTACATGACCTTAATTGGGGTGCATTCGATCATGTATCTCATGCACCCCAATTAAATGCTATATGCATGAAATGACTGTCTTGGGTGAGTTACATTGTGTTGTGTTGTATTGCTTTGGGAGTCTCTTGGTCTGAATATTTCATGTATAGGTACTGTATGTGTCAGTGCAGCAAGTGTTACACATACAGTAGCCCTCAAAAAAAAGTTTCCGTTTTCACAGATTAAAACGGAACGTTCCGCTCCGTTCTGTTATATAATAGGCAAGCAGCTTCGCCTGCGAAACTACACGCTAAGTCCCACCCACTCGTTAGCTCTATGCGAGAGCATCTGTGCAGTATTCGCTTTCCGCTGTCAGTGTACCGTGAATTCGAAAAACCCTGCCACGAGAGCGAATTGTCGTGCCCTTTTTCTGTCTAACGGAACAGACAGGAACGTTGCAACGGCCGTTCCGTTTTGACAATATTGAAACGGAACGGATGGAAACGGAAACTTTTTTTTGAGGGCTACTGTAAATGTACATTTAACCCCTTGATGACCAGGACCATCTTACGGCACTGATGGAAGTAAATGAAGAGAACGAGACACTAATGAAGCAGTACGACCGTGAGAAACAGAGGAGAAAGGAGATTGAAGAGGTTAGTTTCCCTCTAACCTGATTGGTATAAGACCCAGCTACATTTTACATGTAGCTGTGGGTGAAGGAATACCTAGTGGAGCGTCAATCCACTGACCTTCCAGTCTACAGCTACTCTACTGAATCTTCTCTTCCCATTGTACATATTACTGTTGGCTTTGAATTAGGTGATGGGGTTTTGCCTAGGTAGGCTTGTGTGGTTTGTGGTGGATGAATATTATTGTTCTGAAACCACAACTGCTCAGGCCTGCCTACTAGGCTGTCACAGAGCAGCTAGACATACACGGCACTGATGAGTGCCAATCAGCCCGAAACATCTGTCCGCTGTTTGCCTGGTTTGCTCTGCACACACCTTATTTTCATGTAATGGGTAAGCAAAGTGAGCCCACCTAGTCATGACAATGGACCCATTTTTATGCTATATGTGACTCACACTGTACATATATAAAGTTCTAATTTTATATGTGCACTGACATTCTGGTCTGTTGTCATGACTTGGTGGGCTCACTCCACTAACAAAATGCACTTCATTCACCTAGTCACTGATTTCTGATACAGTATTCATGAACTTTTAAGCATGTCCCTCATTAACCCTCGGCGCGCATGCGCAGCGAGGGTTACGGTACTTGGTCGTGTGTGTCTGTCTGTCTGTCTGTCTGTCTGTTAAGTCACATCTCACTTCTGGAGCATCTGTTCGACCTGAAAATACTGTCGTGTACTCTGCGGGTAACGGAGGTCAAAAAAATGTGGGGTTTTCTTTGAAACCGCTCTGTTCAAGAGTTATGGCGTGAAACGCAAACGAAAGAGCCAATATGCTAATTAGATCTAGCCTACTCTGGCTTACCAGCGATCTGGTATTCCTGTTCGATGTACAGCAAAGCACCAGCAGTTACTGCATGAGAGAGTACAAGCACAGGTACTGCTCCGGTCAAAGCTATATAGCGCTTCCAGCAGTGTACAGAGCCAACCTTGAGTTTCAATCGCACGTGCCTTTCCAGCATTCACGCATGCGTGGACGCCGAGGGTTCTGCACTTTAGTGCATTCATTTAATGTATAATCTCCCTACCGACCTGTACCTGTACTTGTAGAAAGCAATGCGTGTTGAGGACGTGAATGAAGGGGAAGTGAGGGAGTTGAAGATGCAGGTAGCCAAAGTGGAGTCGGAGAACAGAGGACTGGGAGCCAAGATGGCCAACCAGAAGGAACAAAGTCAGTGAGACATTACCATCTGCCTGTAGCCTCACTGGGGGCTAGAATTAGGGGGGCGGCCCCCTCTTGAAATTTCCCCCCCCCCCAGAATTAGGAGATATCATAATGAGGCACCTCTGCTTTAACTTATAAACCATATTCTTGTTTGTGTATGTCATGTCAGTAGAAATATGGTGAAGGGGGGCAAAATCCATTAACCAAAAATGAGAGGGGCAACAGTGAACTATGTACCATGTGTACATTAATTTCCGGCGGGGGGGGGGGGGGGGGGCAAAAGTCTCTAAGGGGGCAAAACTCCCCCCCCCCCCTGCATGTGTACATGTACATATACATGTAGGTCAATAATTAATGTTTTGCTTGTGCTGTTCTTGAACCTTCCTTGTAGTTGAGAGGCTTGAGGAGAGATGTGAGGAAATGATGAAAGAGAAGAAGGAGCTTCATGACAAGAATATCGAAGTCAGTGCATGTGTACATGCTAAGTTAGAGTTCACCAGTTCATCTGGTTTGTGATGCTTTGGTTGAGGTGCTTTGGTTGCTTTGTATTGTATATGTGATTCGAGCCCAGCCAGCTGAGCTGCCTCGGTAGCTCAGTTGGTAAGAGCATCGCCTAGCAAGCAGACAGTCATGGGTTCGAGTCCCACCTGAGGTAGCTTTTTTCTTTGAAAATTAAATACTGCCTTGGGTGAGTTGTGTTGACTTGCCTTTCTTTCTAAGGATGATTATGATGTACATGACTTTCTCCACATGCTCATATCTACATACATGTGCATGTCCCACCCGAGGCAGCCAATTTTTCTTTGAAAAATGACTGTTTCAGGCGAGTTGTGTTGTGTTGCTTTGCCTTTCTGTTGTGTTGTTGTTGCCTCAGTATCTCTTGAAGTGATTGTTCATGTACATGTACAAAAGGTCGAGCAAACAAAACTGTACTTCTGCATGTACATATAATACGTTTATGCATACTTGTATATGTACATGTGAATGTTGGGGGCTCCAATCCCACCCAAGGCAGCCAATTTTTCTTTGGAAATGACTGCTTCGGGTGTGTTGTATTGTGTTGCTTTGTCTTTCTGTGGTGTTGTATTGCCATCTCCTGAAGTGTGCTTGTCACCTACAATTATCTCTTTCAGTTGATCAAGAATTTCCATGAGAAATATGAGTCTTTTATTAAAGAGAATGCACTTAAGATGGCTAGCAAGGCAAGAACGTAAGGCAACAATAATTAGTAGTGTGTGTGTGTGTGGGGGGGGGGGGGGAGGGTGGGTGGGTGGGTGTGGGTGTGGGGGGGTGTAAATGTGAGTAGTGAGTCTATAGGTATATCCATGTGTATGCATTATGTGCACGTGTACAGTCATGTTTTATTAGGTGGGCATATACAATGTACATGCATGGACATGTCTGTTATTCCATTTTACTTGCCTATATACAGCTTATCAACAGAGGAGGGGGAAGACTCTAAAAGACCCCTGGGGTTCCAGGATTTTATGGCCCCCACAAAGTCTGGTCGTAAGAAGAGAACACTACCCATTGCCCCTCAGAGGAGAAATAGAGAAGAGGGGGAGGAAGATGGTGAGTGAGATCTTGGGAGAGGTGAAGGACAGGAGGGGGGGTGGGAGGGAGGGAGAGAGTGAAGGAGGGAGGTAGGGAAGGTTACATGATATAGATAAGGATTGAGAAAAAGGAGCATTGTAAGAAGGAGCCTCAAGATTAGTGAATGGGGAGACCTGATCAATATAATTGCAATGACATGCAGTACATGTGTAATACTCAGACCTCAAAGACTCCACATTACAGCACAACACAATTCACTGAATACGAATAAAAAAAACTTTCAGATACATGTTCATGTATGGTTTTTCAATCTGTGAAATCCCTTCACAGTACTAGTGAACTGTGCGATAATATGGCTTTAAACACAGCATGGGTTTGTGCATTACATGAAGTGTGTGTACATGGACTTTTACTGTGTCTTCTTTCACCAGACGAGGAGTTGGTAGGTGAGACTCCACAGCGTCCGGACTCCCCTGAGTTTCACAGGGGGGAGGGGGCCAAGACCCCGCCCAACCTGCGTAGCCTCCACGAGGAGCAGACTGAGGAAGAAGACGAGAAGTTAGTACAATAGTAGTTGTCTACAATAAGTGTACATGACTTTAATCATCCACGAGATGCTAGAAAGACAAGCAACGTAAGAGAAAGACAAACCAACACAACACAACTCGCCCAAAAGTAGTTATTTTTCAAAGAAAAATTAGCTGCCTTGGGTGGGATCTGAACCCACAACCGTTCGCCTTCTTAGCAACATGTACATGTACATGTATGTAAGTGTTCATGTACATGAACGTGCATGTACATGTGTATGTTTGCTCGTGATGGTGAACATCTCAATACCAAAATGTGGTCTTACTTAATAGCTACACGTAGCAGGGTATATTTATAAGGCCCTCAAATCTCTCTTTCCTTGTGCTTTTTTCCTCAGTCATGGAGAAGGTCTGCACGAGACATTTCTACCCAATGAGGAGAGCCTACTAGCTGAATTACACATCGCCACCACAGGCTCTACTGCAACTGGTGAGCACTGATATTGACTTTTTATTGGGCGGAGCATGTACATGTATGTGTATGTAGCTAGTGCATCATTTCCAATACATTTACTAATACCATGTACATGCATGTATACATATACATGTACATGTACTTTTTACATGTACATTTCCTACATGTAAGTCTAGTCACTGTATATTATAGTGGGTAATTAGTAGGTGGAGCTCCAACCTTACCTACATGTTAATCGCCATTTAATCTCTGATCCTCTTTACTGTAACATTTCCTACACGTAAGTCTATTCACGGCATACATTGTACATGTCCAATCCTAGTATTTTATTTCACTTACTCTACAGTATGTATCTTGTACTTGTACACTTCTACATGTACTCAATGGAAAGGGGAGGAGCTATACTCCCTTGATAGGTCACTACTCACAGGAGAGCCCAAATAGTTTATACTGTACATATAACTTTTCTGTGTGTCGAAGATTCCACCAAATACTCTAGTGGTATTGTAATTAAATGAACATAGTCATCTTGGTGGGAGTGTTGTGCTTCTGAGGTCACATTTCCTACATATTTGTTAAATGCATGTACATACACATGTACTGGAATTATATAAACTAACCTACGTAGGGCGAGGCTGTCATTCTTCATTCTGTGCTTTTTGCTTTCTTGTGCATGTAATCTGCTTGCTCTTAGTTTGGACATAGTCTGAATACTGCTCTAGCTACACTATTGACAGAGCCATGGCTACCAAACCCTCCACTGCTGCTGAGAAAGCTCTCCAGAAGATCCAGGACCAGGTCACCTGTGGGATATGTCTGGAGCCCTACACACAACCAAAACTGCTCAACTGTTTCCACGTCTTTTGTGAGAAGTGCCTGCAATCTGTGGTACATAGTAGACCACAGGGACAGAGCCTTACATGCCCACACTGTCGCCAGGACACAGCACTGCCAGCAAGTGGAGTCCCGGGGCTCCAAGGAGCCTTCTACATCCACCATCTCTTTGACATCCGCGATGCCCTCCAAAAGGTGAGCTCCAGCAACCAAACAATGTGCAATAAGTGTAAGAAACGTCAGGCAGCTCGCTTCTGTCGCACTTGTGGGTTTGTGTGTCAATTCTGTGAAGAGACGCATCAGTACTGGGACAATCTCAGTAATCACGAAATTATTGACCTGGATACACTGACTGGAGACATCACCACCATCATTTCTCCTCTCAAGAAGACTGTCTATTGCTCTAGGCATCCAGAGAAGGGAGCAGACCTCTACTGTGATGAATGTGATGAGTTGATATGTCGAGACTGTGTCATTCGTGTTCATCGTGGCCACCACTATGATCTGGTACCTGAGTCATTTGCCAAGCAAGAGAAAATGATTGTCACATCTCTTAATTCAGTGAAACAATGGCTGACTGCACTACAGGGAACTGTTGAGTCATTAGATGCTCGATGTGCCGCTATCGTAAAACAGAAGACAGCTGCCGTGACAGAGATTGATAGTGCTATCACACAACTGCAGCAAGCTCTGGAGGCGAGGAAGATGGAGCTGGTCAATCAGGCAGAGCAGATAGCACAGCAGAAACTGAAGAAGTTGGCCACACAGCGAGATGAATTGGAAATGAAAATGACCCAGCTGAAGAGCTGCCTTGACTTCGTAGAGGAGAGTCGCCGCACGTGTAGCCAATGGGAAATTTTGCAAATGAAGAGTCCTCTTGTGAAACAAATTGACGACCTGACAGGCAGCCTCAAGCCAGAAATGTTGGCCCTTGTGGAGCAAGCTGACTTAAAGTTGGCACGCGGTCTACACAAAATAATGAAGAGATGCCAGCAGTTTGGTAATGTGTATTGTCATCAAGTCTGCCCTGAGAAGTGTGTTGCCTCAGGTGAAAGTATCAAGGTAGCAATGAGAGGACAATTAGCAGTTTCCTATGTAGAGGCTCTTGATATGGATGGAGTAGCCTACACTAGTACCATAGACAGCTTGACATGTGAACTAGTTGCTAGTGATGGAAGAAGTCAAGTCAAGGGCACTGTAGACAGAAGAGATGAGAACAGTTTCATGTATTACATCACCTACCAGCCTGTGCACCTTGGGAAACACCAACTACATATTCTAGTAGAAGACCACCCGATCTTGAACAGTCCATTCACTGTTACTGTTCTACCCAACTTCACTGCCCCAACCAACATCATTAGAGACCTCAATAGACCATGGGGTATAGCAGTCAGGGAGGGAGGGGAGATGGTAGTCTCTGAACGCAATGGTGACTGTGTATCGATTATCAATCCTAATGGAGAGAAACAATCATTTGGTACCTGTGGCTCAGGTCCTGGACAGTTCAACTATCCTGAAGGTGTAGCAATAGATGGTGACGGTAATATTCTCGTGTGTGACTACAATAACTGTCGTATTCAACAGTTTTCACCCACGGGGGAACACCTGAAAACAGTCGGTACCAAAGGCAATGGACCTCTGCAGTTCAGCGGTCCAGTAGGCATTACTGTACATCCTTACACACAGAAAGTGTACGTCACTGACACTTGCAACCACAGAATTCAAGTTCTTAACTCTGATCTTACACACTTTTGTAGTTTTGGTAGTAAAGGCCCTAACAGTGGAGAGTTCATTGAACCTTATGACGTATGTACCGATACTGCAGGCAATGTGTACGTCGTTGATCGCTGCAACTACAGAATCCAGGTCTTCTCAGTCAACGGTAAATTCCTGAAACAGTTTGGGAAGAAGAGAAGAGGAGATGGAGAACTATGTCAGCCAACCAGTATAGCCATCGACTCTCAAAACGTTATGTATGTCCTTCATTGGGGAAACAATTTTATATCAACATTCACTACTGATGGAGAGTTTATCAAGGGATTTGGAGGCTATGGATATGGTCCTGTAGAGTTTAACAGTCCATATGGAATAGGATTAGACAAAAATGGGGCTGTGTATGTCTGTGACACATGGAACAATCGTATACAGATCTTTACTTAATTTTGGGATTTATCGTATCATGCTTTTTCGTGATGTGTACAGCAGATTTTACCTCAGTATATATGCTGTGATTGTATTTAGATTCTCACATTAAACATGGTATAAAAGACCGAACAGGTTATTAATTGGGGCAAGCAAGTGATCCCCACCTGGGGACTAAGATTGGCTGCATTTTCTATATTATAGTACTTGCCAAGTATGGTGTCCCTTAAAAACAAAAGGTCAGATCAGAGGTCGGTCTCACTTGCCCCACGATGCTCTAGCTGTATCTCACTAGTTAATACTTGTGTGGTCCGAAGAATACAGGAAATAGCTGGATATCAAGGCATTGTTTTGATTGTCTCTCTCCTCCCTCATGTTTCCTCGATTCAAATGTTGTAACATGCCTACACACATATATAGTTAATCCCTTTAACCTATACTCTAGTATTTGTCATAGATTTAATTAGTCCACATAGTCAGCTTGGTGGGAGGCTCATCTTTCTGACTCTTGGCAACATTTTTTACATGCACGTGCATGTGCTGGAATGTATGAATACTCTTATTATAGGGCGAGGCTTTCATTATTCATTCTGTTCTTAGCTTCCTTGTAAATGTAATCTATTTCTTGCTTGCTCTTAGTTTGGACCTGGTCCCTCTAGTTTGAGTACTGCTAGCTACCTACGCTATTGATAGAGCCATGGCTGCCAAACCCTCCACTGCTGCTGAGAAAGCTCTCCAAAAGATTCAGGACCAGGTCACCTGTGGGATATGTCTGGAGCCCTACACACAACCAAAACTGCTGAAGTGTTTCCACGTCTTTTGTGAGAAGTGCCTTAAATCTCTTGTATCACAGGGACAGAGCCTTACATGCCCACACTGTCGCCAGGACACCGCACTGCCAGCAAGTGGAGTCCCAGGGCTCCAAGGAGCCTTCTACATCCACTATCTCTTTGATATCCAAGATGCCCTCCAAAAAGTTCGCTCCAGCAAACAAACAATGTGCAATAAGTGTAAGAAACGTGAGGCAGCTCGCTTTTGCCGCACTTGTGGGTTTGTGTGTCAATTCTGTGAAGAGACCCATCAGTACTGGGACAATCTCAGTAATCACGAAATTATTGACCTGGATACACTGACTGGAGACATCACCACCCTCATTTCTCCTCTAAAGAAAAATGTCTATTGCTCTAGGCATCCAGACAAGGAAGCAGACCTCTACTGTGATGAATGTGATGAGTTGATATGTCGAGACTGTATTGTTCGTGTTCACCATGACCACCAGTACGATCTGGTGCCTGAGTCATTTGCCAAACAAGAGAAAGTGATTGCCACATCTGTCAATTCAGTGGAACAATGGCTGACTGCACTACAGGGAGCTGTTGAGTCATTAGATGGTCGATGTGCCGCTATCGTAAAACAGAAGGCAGCTGTGGTGGCAGAGATTAGTAGTACTATCACCTACCTTCAACAAGCTTTGGAGGTGAGGAAGACAGAGCTACTCAGTCAAGCACATCAGATGACAGAGCAGAAACTGAGGAATATGGCAGCACAACGAAATGAGTTGGAACTGAAAATAGTCCAGCTGAAGAGTTGCCATGGCTTTGTAGAGGAGAGTCGCCGCACGTGCAGTCAGGAGGAAATTCTGAAAATGAAGAGTTCCCTTGTGACACAAATTGATGACTTGACAGCCAGCCTCAAGCCAGATATATTGGTCCTCTCTGAGCAAGCTGACTTAAAGTTGGCGCACAGTCTACGCGAACTAATGAAGACATGCCAGCAGTTTGGTAAGGTGTATTGTCATCCAGTGTGCCCTGAAAATTGTCACACCTCAGGCGAAGGTGTCAAGGTAGCAATGAGAGGACAAGCAGCAGTTTTTTCTGTAGAGGCTTTCGATGTGGAGGGAGTACCCTGCTCTAGTCCCATAGACAACTTGACATGTGAACTACATGTAGTTACAGGTGATGGCAGCAGTCGAGTCAGGGGCACTGTAGAGAGAAGAGATCAGAACAGTTATGACATCACCTACCAACCTGAGCACCTTGGGAAACACCAACTACATATTCTAATTGAAGACCACCCGATCTTGAACAGTCCATTCACTGTTACTGTTCTACCCAACTTCACTGCCCCAACCAACATCGTTAGAGACCTCAATAGGCCATGGGGTATAGCAGTCAGGGAGGGAGGGGAGTTGGTAGTCTCTGAACGTGATGGTAACTGTGTATCCATCATTAGTGCTAACGGAGAAAAGAAATTATTCAGTACTCGTAGCTCAGCTCCTGGACAGTTCAAAAATCTTGAAGGTGTAGCAATAGATGGCAAGGGTAATATTCTCGTGTGTGACTACAATAACCATCGTATTCAACAGTTTTCACCCACTGGGCAACATCTGAAAACAGTCGGTACCAAAGGCAATGGACCTCTGCAGTTCATCTGTCCAGTAGGCATTACTGTACATCGTCACACACACAAAGTGTACGTCGCTGACACTTATAACTTCAGAATTCAGATTCTGAACTCTGACCTCACATATTCGAATAGTTTTGGTAGTAATGGCTCTAACAATGGAGAGTTCAACCATCCTTTTGACTTATCTACTGACAGTGCTGGCAATGTATATGTCGTTGATCGTTATAACCACAGAATCCAGGTCTTCTCTAGTGACGGACAATACTTGAGGCAATTTGGGATAAAGGGAAAAGGAGAGGGAGAAATATGCCAACCTATTAGTATAGCCATTGACTCTTACAACGTAGTGTATGTCACTGACTGGGGAAACCATCGTATATCGATATTCACTACTGATGGAGAGTTTATCAAGGCATTTGGAAGCTATGGAAATGGTCCTGTAGAGTTTAACAGTCCATATGGAATAGGATTAGACAGGAATGGAACTGTGTATATCTGTGATACTGACAACAATCGTATACAAACCTTTACCTAATTTTGATATCTGTACCATCTCTTTACGTACAATGTACCTATCTGTATGTGTATGCATGTAATCTTTATCCATTTAATACAGTGGCGTACATAGCAGTGATTTAGGTGTTGGCCAGGCGAACTTCAAGCTACCATTCATATTTAACATACCATGACTACGTACACGTTGGTCTGGCCCCACCAGATACGGTTTTGTTCACATAGAGCTGTGCCCCAGAAGTTCAAGTCAGCTCTGCCATTATCAGCCTTGGCTTGTGTAAACGGCACTAAGCTTACGCGATCGATGCACGAAGTGTGGGGGTGTGGTCAATTACTGGGTCCGGCGACTGCTGGACCTGCCAGACCGGCTGCTACTCCTATGTAATATATACATAGAGATATTCAATTTTTTTGTGAAATGATAATTGGGCGAGTGGTACAAGCCCACCTAGTCTTACAGCTGGAAAATGATATACATAAACTCCTATTTACATGTATACTGTTTCAATATTTCGTCATCCTGCTCATGTGGACATTCCCATTTCTATATAGCTCCTTTTAAACCATGTTTTCTGTTACGTTATCAGGTGTGGACCAAATCATAACTGAAAATGAAGAGCTAATGACTGCAAAGTAAGTTACTGGAACGAAATATTAACAGTATGTACATTGTACATTCTCTCTCTCTCTCTCTTTCCCCCCCCCCCCCCCCTCCTTTCCCCTCCCTCTCTCTCTCACCCTCTCTCTCCTCTCCAGACAGCAGTTGACTAAGGAGGTGGATGAACTGACGACCAAACTCATGACAGCTGAAAAGTAAATACGTACATACATGTAATACACAGACGTACATGTGTGTGTGTGTGTGTGTGTGTGTACATGTACATACATGTACGTATATCTTTATTGCATGTACATTGATTTTTTTAGGTTGTACATACACATGCTGTATATGTACATGTACATGTAATTTGAAAGGCAAGATAACAGAATACATAGATGTACATGTACATACAATGTACATGTATCAGTATGTACATGTAGTATACATGTACATGCTGTACATACCATTACATATGTGCACATACATGTACAAGTAATTTGAAAGGCAAAATAACTGAACAAAAATAAAAACACAACAGGAACAGTGCAACTCACCTAGACAACAATACATGTACAGCACCAGGACTTACAATTCTCTCCCTTCCTCCCTCCCTCCCTCCAGTGAGAAGAAGGCAGCAGAGACAGAGCTAACTACAGTACAGAATGACAGAGACACGCTGTCAGCTCGGACAGCTGCTCTAGAAGGAGAGGTCAAGAGAATGAGGAGAGAACTGGAAGAGGAGAGAGAGAAGATTACACAGATAAAGGATGCAGAGGTGTGTGCATGCAGCAAACTTTACTGATAGCCTATAGCACTGAAACGCAAACATTTTCTTCCATGAAATCACCTGCTCTGCTGTATGGTTGTACATTGCAGGAGAAGGGGACTGGAGACGGTCTGAGGCTGACGAAACTGGAGGTGGCCAGAGTTCTGAGAGAGAGAAATGAGTACAAAGAGAAATATCTCTCTCTCCTTGAGCAAGTCAGGTACATCCCCTCAGCGTGTGTGTTGTCCTGTGGGTGTAGTCACTTGTACATTTAAATGTACGTCATCACATAAACCATTGATGAAGACATGGTGCTCTCAGGACATGTGCATGTACCCAGATCCTCAACTTTGGGCCTACAATGTACATACGGTGCATTATACATGTACATTTGCTCTTTGTCTATGCTCTCTACTTGTGTGCTATACACATGTATTTTCATGTATGAAATACATTTACATTATGTACAATTTAGAATGAATGATGAGATGTACTTGTTCAAGAAGAGCAAAAAATCTTCGCGTTGGGTGGACTAGTGAGTTATGCATGTCATTTTGCTGTGTATACATGTACATTAATACAAGCTGTGTAGAGCAAACTAGGCAACAGATTATGCCGTTTCAGGCTAGTGCTGGCCCTCATCAGTACAATGTATGTCTAGTTGCTCTGCGATGGCCTAGACTTATACATGTACATGTATGTGGACATGTAGTTATACAATGTACGTACACAATATGTACATGTATATACACATGTAATGCAGATGTACATGTGCATGTACATGTACATCTATATTACGTACATGTACAGTGTACTGTTACATGTACATATACATGTACATGTACTCACTGTTCTCTGCAGTTTTGCTGCTCTGTTCAGTCCTGCTAAGAGGAGGCAGTTGGAGAAGGTACTGGATGGAACTCCCCGGAAACCTATCCTGGGAGCTGGGAAGACATCTGACATAGATGAGGAGCAAGATGGGGGAGAGTGAGTGGACAGGGAGAGGGGGGGGGGGAGGGAGAGAGCAAAATGCATAGGACCAAGAACTATCACATACATGCATACCTGTATATGAGGCTTGTAAGGTGTACAGTGATAAAAAAACTCTCTCCCTTTGGTTCCCTCCTTGCCTCCCTCTCTTCTTCCCCTCCCCTTCTCTCCCTCCCTCCTCCCCTCCCCCCCTCTCTCCCTCCCTCTCCCTCCCCCTCCAGACCCCCTCAGGCAGGCCATGCAGGGTACTGCATGACACACACCATCCCAATACTACGTCGAAACAAGAGACAAGAGGAGCTTCTAATGACAAGTGTCAGTTGGCTCACTCCTCCGAGTAATGCCCACCATTCCAACCAGACGGAACTTCAAACTGTATCAACCCCTCCTCTATGCCCCGGCATTAATACATGTAGACCTATGAGCTATCAGGAAGACGGTACAAAGGTCAGTAATTACGTAACAACTCAAACACTGATACATGAACAATCACATGCATAGAGCACTATACTTAGATAGTAAAGAAACAGAGTACAGAAAGGAATTCTACATACATATATACACACATACACAGACACACACACACATACATACATGCATACACGCCAGCTTCAACAGCTTAGAAAAATATATATTTTTATCTGTTTAAAAATTTCACATGTACGTGGAAAAACATGTGTTTAGTACACTAGCTAAAACTGAAAGAATAAGGAAACCCACCACACAAGACCTACAATATACAAATAGCCTGAGCATGGAGAAACTCCTAGCAACATAGTATTCAACATGTACATTTGTGTGTAACATGACCGTTTAATGCTCCTCCCATTGGCAGGTGCTGTGTGCAGCACCGGTCAACCCTGTGACCTTCCTGTCAGACCACGACCGAGCTATCACTGTGAACAAGAGGGTCACGCCCCCTCCGGAGGGAGTTGCTACGGAGAAAGGCAGACCTCCCGTACATGTACCATCAGATGGAGAAGAAAGTATGAGCATTGTGTGGATTATTACTGGAGTACCTAACCTGACTAAGGTACATAGTGTCTGTGTCTGTGTGTTAGAGAGTTCCAAAAAGTTGAAGACTGCCCCCCCCCCCCCCTCTCTCTCTCTCTCTCTCTCTCTCTCTCTGTTCCTCCCCCCTCCCTCTACCTCTACCTCTACCTCTCCAGGTCAGTGTATTAGATGCTGCTGCCATGGGTGAAGTTCTGGAGTCATTCATTGTCAGTTCCACTCCAGTCCAGTGTATCAGTGCAATACCTGCCTTTGATGAGAATGACCCTGATGTACTCACCAGTCAGTTACTAGTGTATTGTATGAATACATGTACAGTACATGTGTACATGCATGTGTACATTGATATGCACGTGCTACTTTGCATCAATCGATCATGTAATGTACATGTAGTATCACACAATTATGCACACACTTCCCTGTACACATGTACATATACATGTACTTGTACATGTACATATACATGTATATGTACGTGTACAAAACATGGAAGAAAACTCAAAGGAATTGTTAGTAAAGTGATATAAACACATGTACATGTACATGTACTTGCATGTACATTGTACATACAGCAATTGAGTATGGAGATGCTCTTTCATTCACACTAATAAGTGTACTGTCCCCTCAGGTCTGTCCTCGTCACGACGGAAACGTTCCAATGCTATCACTGACGACGAGTCCACGCCTCCCCCTCCTTCTCTACAAGACCGTCCTCCATCTAGAGAGGCCACCATGTGGATGGGATCAGACCAAGGAGTGTAAGTATCAGATGCTGTTTCATCATGGACGTGATTTTTATGCCTCTCTTTGTCCCCTCACTCACTGTGTGTGTAGGTTATATGTACATTCAGCCGTGACAAAGTGGAGGAGATGTATCCATGCCGACAAGCTACCAGCTGCCATCCAGTCCATCATGTGAGAACGTGTATACTAGCATAAGGTTCTCCATTTTATGGATATGCTCTCTTTCTCTCACACACACATACACACACATGCACACAGTCATATTAAAGGCAAAGTGTTCGTTCTGCTAGCTAATGCCAGTGTAGCTGTCTTCAGAAGATTCCCAGGTTTATATACGTACATGTATATACACATCATGTATATAATATTCTGACGTGTATACTGTAATGTGTGTCTGTATTCCATGTAGATGGTGAATGGGATTGGGACAACTACTCTGTGGTGTACCTCAGTCAGAAGAAGGATCTCCCGGTCACTGCAATGGCTTCTGTCAAGTTTAATGTGTGGTGTGCTATTGGGAACTCCATCCACGTCATTCATTCTCACCTGCTCAAGATGGAGGTGTGTGTGTGAGAGAGAGAGAGGGAGAGGGAGAGGGAGAGGGAGAGGGAGAGGGAGGGAGGGAGGGAGGGAGGGAGGGAGGGAGGGAGGGAGATGTCATAACTCACATACCAGGAACTACTTCTAAATGTCCAAACTCTCTCTCTCTCTCTCTCACACACACACACACACACACACACACACACACACACACTACATGTAGGCCACATTTGCAGTACACTCTCGTAAACGTGCAGTGGTAGGTGACCTTGTGGTAGTGGGGGATGGAGTGTGGATATCGTTCCTTCAAGACTCCACTCTAAGACTGTACAATGGAACCACCTTCACTCACATGCAGGATCTGGACATTGCACCTGCTGTGAGAAAGAACATTGGTAATGCTACATACAGTCACCATGTGCACTAGCTTGTCACCATACATGTGCATACTAGCTACATGTATGTGTACATGTACATTGTATGTAAGAAGTTTATAGGAAGGAGAAAAAGGCACAAGAAAGTGACCTGATCAGTGAGGCATCAGTGTCCTGATCAGTGAGGTGTCCTAATTAGTGAAGTGTCCTGATCAGTGAAATGTCCTAATTAGTGAGGTGTCCTGATCAGTGAGGTGTCCTGATTTCAGAATGAATGACCCAAACATTAACTGCATTTGGTACATGTGTGTATATATACATGTATTTTAAATTACACTTATTTTTCTCCATTCAGTATTTGGAGGTGAGAAGAGGTCCCATGCAATGCCCATCCAGATCAGTTCAGTCGTAGCAGCTCACAACTCTCTCTGGGTGGGGACTGAGAATGGCCTCCTCCTCACATTCCCATTTAATGCCCCCACTGTCGTTGCCGAGGAGGCAGGCTGGGAGGTCATCAAGGTCAGTTAATTTTAAATGGCCAATACTTAGCACTGGGATATAGTGGATCTGTTTAAGTTAGGACAGAAAGATGCTCATAAATGACTAGTTAGTGAGGTGTCCTGGTTAGTGAGATTCCTGGGTGATAATGCCCTCCGAGTCCAAAAAATGCTAATATGTACAATGTACAATATAGGCTTTCTTCATTGGAAGAATTGCACTGTGATGTACATAAATACTACATGTGATTAGGTACTTGTAAATTTTTCAAATGGCATTGATGTTTGTATAATAGTGTTTCCATCATTTAACTAACTTTATATGTATGTGTATTTACAGGAGGCTGAGGTGGGCGGGGCCAAGGTTCCAGAACCATTTGATGTCCGTACAGAGAAGGCCGAGGAGGCAGGCAGCCTGTCTGTGGAGCCAGCTACCAAGCCCAGCCACAAGAAATCTCCCGTCCACAAGAAGTCACCTATTCACATGAAATCACCAATTCACAAACCGGAAACCAGTCATGACTGTAAATATGTGATTTCATTCTTTATGCCATGTATACATTACATGATATACATATATATGCTCCATAGAACAGTTTTAAAGAAAAGAGCTGCCTTGGCCTGAATTCAAGCCTAGACTGATACATACTCTACTCTATGAATACATGTACATGTACGTTTGTCTGGTCTGGGTGTTATATGTCTTGTTTGTCTGGGTTGCCTTTCTTTGCCATGCACATGTATTTCCATGTATATACCATCCCCATTTGATTTCATGTATATTCCTATGTGTTGTGTGTCTTCTCCCTCAGCTTCAGGCAGTCAAGAGGGTAGTGCTCAGTTGTCTGATGAGGCTCCTCTCCCTCCCCCTCATATCAACATGTCTGCTCCTCCTCGTGCCAAGCCCTTCACTCCTTTCTGCAACGTGGACCAGTCTCAGATCTCCATCCACTGTCATATCAATGCCGTCAGAACACTGCTCTGTGTACCAGGACTAGTACCTCAGGATGTTGGTGAGTGGGTATTGGTCTTTGCTTTGAGTTCAAAGTTTTGAGTTAGTTCTTATGTGCATGTGTGTTGCAGATTTTTATAACAGTGTGACTCCCAATTAATGTAATTATACGAACATGTAAAAAGAGTCATTTGTACCATACATGTACATGTATATGGTGGCCTTTGCGAGTGTATTACATGTGTATACATATTATGTGAATGGACATCAGAGCCTAGTGAAAGTTCTTTAACTTTTGGGACAGAATTGGATGTCCTCATTAGTGAGGTGTCCCTATTTCTAGTATTCAAAAGTCATTTATGCATTACACATTATATTCTGGAGTCCCTACTCATTTCAGAGAATTAGCTACCTCATAATGTGGTCACACTTATCCTTTTGTCTTCTATCACTAATAGCAGTGTTTGAGCCACTTGGGGGTGTATTAATTGGAACAGGGGACACCACTGACCTGAAACCAGCTCTGTTTGTAGTCAGTTGTGGAGAGGGCCACCTTGACCTCAGGACTGCTGACAAGGTACATACTTGGTACTATAGTGTATACAGTACAGTACATTTGCTACACTGTACTCTCAGTACAGTACATCTACCATACTGCATACATCTATCTACTACACTACATCTACTACACTGTACTTGGTACAGTACATTTACTACACTGTACTCAGTACAATACATCTACTACACTACATACATCTATCTACTACACTACATACATCTATCTACTACACTGTACATCTACTACACTGTACCTGGCATGGTCCCTCCATGTAATCTCCCTTATGTTATACATTTACATGCATGGATGTGTAGTGCAAATGTACTGTAGGTATATACTATACATGTAGGTATAAGAGCATGTGTGGGCGAGAGTTGGCTGACCCACTCCGGAGAGCTTCTATTATTATTATCTATTAGATCCTATACATGTCCCATGGGTTGTTCAGATAGCCATTAAATTTTATGAGTGCCACACATGCACATATACAAGTGCAATACTAAGCACTCTGCTTTGCAGTTGACCTGAAGTTCAACTTAGCCAAAAGTGTCTGAATCTCGTTGGAGATTGATGATGTAGCATATAATTTCATTCTAGGTATTGGAGACTCTCCAGGCCAAGGAATCGGGCCAGTCAGGACTTCCTGATGCAGCCTCCATCATTAGTGAGAAGAACTACATCATGGTGTGGGATGTGGCTGCATAGATAATGGTGTGCTTTGTTTGGAGAGCTCTTATTCTGACGATTTTATGATATATTCACTGTCATTTCTTTATTCTTTACTACCTGTACATTTTTACCTAAATTAAGTGCTTAATAAATTCTTCCACTTTGTATACATGCATTCAAGCATTTACTTATTTTATGTGATAATAACTATATGCGATTCTGCAGATCATGACAGTGAAGTCTGAATCTTGCGATCAAATGCGGTACGTATATACGTACGTCCAAATGACCCAATGACGTCATCACCTAATTTAAATTATAATTATTACGTGTGCAAATCGGAAGAGGTAAGTCATTAGCTGCAACCCTAATATACGCGCGCGCGCAATGGGAAGCGCAGGTGTTAATGTTTATAGTAAACAATTTCGGTTTTAGTCCAAGTGCTGCTCTAGCGAGAACGATCGCGATATACAAGGCCACCATGGCTGCCAAACCCTCCACTGCTGCTGAGAAAGCTCTCCAGACGATCCAGGACCAGGTCACCTGTGGGATATGTCTGGAGCCCTTCACACAACCAAAACTGCTCAACTGTTTCCACGTCTTTTGTGAAAAGTGCCTGCAATCTGTGGTGCATAGGTCTAAGGCACAGGGACAGAGCCTTACATGCCCACACTGTCTCCAGGACACAGCACTGCCAGCAAGTGGAGTCCCGGGGCTCCAAGGAGCCTTCTACATCCACCATCTCTTTGAAATCCAAGATGCCCTCCAAAAGGTGAGCTCCAGCAACCAAACAATGTGCAATAAGTGTAAGAAACGTCAGGCAGCTTGCTTCTGCCGCACTTGTGGGTTTGTGTGTCAATTCTGTGAAGAGACCCATCAGTACTGGGACAATCTCAGTAATCATGAAATTATTGACCTGGATACACTGTCAGGAGATGTTACTACCCTTGTTGCTCCTTTTAAGAAGTCCATCTATTGTTCTAGGCATCCAGAGAAGGAAGCAGACCTCTACTGTGATGAATGTGATGAGTTGATATGTCGAGACTGTATTGTTCCTGCACGTATTCACCGTAACCACCAGTATGATCTGGTGCCTGAGTCATTTGCCAAGCAAGAGAAAGTGATCGTCGTATCTCTTAATTCAGTGAAGCAACAGCTTACTACACTTCACGAAGCTGTTGAGTCATTAGATGCTCAATGTTCTACTATCACAGAACACAAGACAGCTGTGGTGGCAGAGATTGGTAGTGCTATCACACAACTGCAGCAAGCTCTGGAGGTGAGGAAGACAGAACTGGTCAGTCAGGCAGAACGCACAGCACAGCAGAAACTGAAGAAGTTGGCAGCACAAAAAGATGAGTTAGAACTGAAAATAGCCCAGCTGAAGAGATGCCAAGACTTTGTAGAGAAAAGTTGCCTCATGTGCAGCCAGGGAGAAATTCTGAGGTTGAAGAGTCCTCTTGTGAAACAAATTGATGACCTGACAGGCAGCCTCAAGCCACAAACATTGGCCCTTGCTGACCTGAAATTCACACATAGTCTGCATGAGTTGATAGAGACATGTCAGAAGTTTGGTAAGGTGCACGATGAGAGAAGAGATCAGAAGATCACTCAACATCCTGGACAATATGGAAAACGTAAACTAGTAGAAGACTGCTCAATCTTGAACAGTCCATCAACTGTTACTTTTCTACCCAACTTCACTGCCCCAACTAAAATCATTAGAGATCTCAATAGACCATGGGGTATAGCAGTCAGGGAGGGAGGGGAGATAGTAGTATCTGAACGTGATGGACACTTTGTATCACTTATCAATGCTAATGGAGAGAAGAAATCATTTGGTACCTGTGGCTCGGGTCCTGGACAGTTTAATGAGCCTAAAGGTGTGGCAATAGAGAGTGAGGGTAATATTCTTGTTTGTGATAGTGAAAACCATCGTATTCAACGGTTTTCTCCCACTGGAGAACACCTGAAAACAGTCGGTACCAATGGCAATGGACCTCTGCAGTTCAGCTGTCCAAGAGGCATTATTGTACACCCTCACACACACAAAGTGTATGTCACTGACACTGACAACCACAGAATTCAGGTTCTAAACTCTGACCTCACATACTCTAGTAAGTTTGGTAGTAATGGCAATAACAATGGAGAATTGAACTATCCTTACGGCATATCTACCGACAGTGCTGGCAATGTATATGTTGTTGATTGTTACAATCACAGAATCCAGGTCTTTTCTGGTGATGGACAATACTTGAGGCAGTTTGGGAGGGAGGGAAAAGGAGAGGGAGAACTAGACCAGCCAACCAGTATAGCTTTGGACTCTCACAATGTAGCATATGTCACTGAATGGGGGAACAATCGTATATCAATATTCACTACTGATGGAGAGTTTTGGAAAACATTTGGAAGCCTGGGAAATCGTCCTGTGCAGTTTGATAGGCCATTTGGAATCGAATTAGACAAGACTGGGACTGTGTATGTCTGTGATACATGGAACAATCGTATACAGATCTTTACCTGATTATCTCTAATTATGTACACCAATTAATCATATCTAGATCTGCATCTTTACCTTCACCTGTTTGCCAAAATCAAAATAAGTATCTCTTATGTTTCTGTCATGTGTATATAGATAGCATGTCATGCCCGTATATACCTTTGCCCAGATGTATATCTGTACCTCACATCAACACAATTATGATGCAATGTTGATGCATTAGCACATTGTTGACGCATAATGTTAAATGATGCATTAAGCTAAGGATTATCTGAGTCCATGTGTACAAACTACTACTGTCCTATGTATACCACGTACAATATTGTGCATACATGCGTCATATGATTGGACAATATTGTACATAGTACATAGGACAGTTGTAAATGCATCATTTAACATGTTTAGTCTCGTGCCCAGCGGCTGGGTATATGAAACTATACATGTACCATAACAGGGTGTCGCCATCGCGACTGACTTTGACCACCATTACACGCACTGTATATACATTTTGGCTATATCAACGCAGACTGTCGCAGAGGAGGTAGGCCCACAACAGGATGACGAAGAATTATAACGTCCAAAGTCTGGACTACTGTGATTGAAATTGGCTCAAAACAGTATTGAGTAGAAGTATGCAGTTCAAGGGAACTATACAGTATTTAGAAACCTTCGGGCCCAGAATATATTGGCAGCGCCTCGCAGCTAAGGATGCGTCTATTATGCCGGCATAATCGGTTAGTAAAAGCATGAAGCATAAAACGGGAATACGAGCATATACAGTACGAGACTATAATGTTGCGCTTTCCACATGGAGGGTTTCGCTTACGAGATTACGTCAGAAGGCCGAGGCGCTCACAACTCGCTTAAGAGTGAAATGGCTTGACAGTTTGCTTCTGTGTCCTCTCGCTCGTATACAGAACTGTAGCCAGCTGCGCATGCGCATACAGAATACGCGACAGCCGGACTAATTGAAGACCATCGAACCAGAAAAACGTTGAGCATAATGGTGTTTTCATCAGCATAATCGGTGAAATTAATGGAAATTGCTCAAAAGCATAACAGGGTAAAAAGAGAGGTATACCAACTGACACAAGGGTATGCAAGCTATGCAGTGAGAGTGGAAGATAAGATTCATTTTTCAGTAACTTGTCTCAGTATTTAGCTTCAGCCATATGGAAACTTTGCCCAACCTTATATGAAATGGTCCAGGATGATCAACAGAGTGTAGTCATGGAGGCAAACAGTTCACGTAACGTTGAAGTGCTTGTTAAAATATGTTTCTAAAAGACTTTCTGTTTGATATATTGTTGTTTGTTTTGTCTAGTATATAGCAACGGCTTGTGTATTGTACACTTGTTGCTATAGATATTATTATATTATTACATGTATAACATGTTGCATGTGCATCTAATTATATCCTTACTGTCACATCTTCTTGGGTGGTAGGCGAGTGTGGTACAGTACGCCGTGGGATAGCTAAACTTACAAGATTGACATGCTAAATAGATATATAATAAGTCAATGCACTGAAGTGCGGCGACAGTATATAAGGCGCGTGCGCGCGAATGCTCATGCTCAATGTACACTGCTGGAAGCGCTATAACTTTGACCGGAGCAGTACCCATGCTTGTACTCCCTCATGCAGTAACCGCTGGTGCTTCGCTGTACATCGAACAGGAATACCTGATCGCGGGTAGGCCAGAGTAGGCCAGCAGTGTACAGAGCCAACCTTGACTTTTCAGCATTCGCGCACGCGCGTTATAGATTTGCGCACGTTTACATCCAAACCCCGAGAGAGCAGCTAGCATCTGTTTCGGCAGTACTCAGTCAGGTACATGCACGATGTAATTGTTAATTGTTATAGACGAATTTTGTATAGGAGTTTTATGTTATGGTATTCTTTTTCATCTCTTTGTTTGTTTTCAGTTGGGTTATTTCACCAACATAAATTAATATTGTTTGGGCTCGTTCTGTCTGGGAGGTAGCTTGAGTTAATACTCTCGTTCTCGCCCAATCAACATTTAAGATGAGCCATTCTTTGTACATTAAATGCTATTTTATAAAAGACCCCAAAAGTAGAAGATAGACAGGACATGCGCCGGACTGGCCTGCTCCTGAACTTCCAAACCATTACAGCAGTGTACTGGCTTGGAGACAGAGTACCAGGCAACAGGCAGAAACAAAGCGGAATAAGCTGTTAATTACCGTAACCCTCGCTGCGCATGCGCGCCGAGGGTTAATGAGCGCATGCGCGTGTCGCTTTACGCTTTCCAGATTGCAAATGGCAGTCCAGGCAGACCAATTTCTTGACGCCCATCCTGGCCTGAGGCCGTATGTCTTGTCCAACCTTCAGCTAACAGGTACTATAATAGGAGGCGGGGCCTACGGCAGCGTCGAGGAGGTGACTGTACCGCTCTGTGGAGCTGCCAAGAGAGTCCACGACCTTTTGGTGAACAGTCCCAAAATCTCGACTCAATTCGCGGAAGAACTGCAACTGATGAGCACCCTCCACCATCCCAATATCGTCCAGTTTCTGGGAGTCTACTTCTTCCCCGGCTCGCGGCTGCCCGCTCTCGTCATGGAGCGACTGCTCACTAGCCTTCATGATTTACTGGACCCTGAAACCGACGACGCCCAGCCTCCTCCCGCCGAGCCTACACCGCTATCTTTCTTCAAGCTAGGCCTAAAGTGTTCTGTACTGCACAACGTGGCCAGCGGCCTGGCCTACCTCCACGGGCGAACACCGCCCATCATCCATCGCGATTTGTCTGCCAAAAACGTGTTGTTGACGTCCCAGCTGGTAGCCAAGCTAGTTGATCTGGGCGTGGCTCGTATCGTCCCTCACATGAGAGTTGCAGCCACCATGACCAAGGCACCTGGTGCATCTGTCTACATGCCTCCAGAGGCCATTGCACCTTCTGCCTCTAATGCTGAAAAGTCCAAATATGATGCCAGTATTGATGTTTTCTCACTTGGAGTTGTCACCATTTTCACAGTGGGGGGAACCTTCCCCTGTGATCCTCTTGCACCAAACTACACAAATATGGAGACTGGGTTGCTAATAGCTCGTACTGAACTGCAACGACGAAGTGAGTACATGGAAAATGTCAACACCCAGCTCTATGCCTGTGGCCAGCTCCGTGGGGACCACCCTCTCATTCAACTGATCCAGCAATGTCTACATAATGTCCCTGCCAACAGGCCAAATATTAGTGAGGTACTGGATCTGTTGGAAGAGGCCAGAGCTTGTATTGGAGATGAGGACAGTGAGAGGAACAGAGTGGAACTGGTACAAGCAACTGGTACAAGCTCTTCAGAACCAGACTAGGAACCAGGTAAGGGGCTAGGTGTACAATATACAGTACTGTAGATTCCTTTCTCCTCCCTGCATAATTACAGTCATCACTGTCTCATATCTTGTTTAGAATCTGCTACAACTGGTGGATGACCTGGTGACTGAGAATGCCGAGTTACAGCAACAGCTGATGAGGAAGGAAGCTGAGCTGACTAGGGCAGAGGAGACCATTAAGAGAGAGCAGCAGCAGGTTCAGGATATGCAACAACAGGTGAGTAACTGTGTAGGTACATGTAGTGTGGGGCAACTGGAAAACGCTGAAAGCGGGAACGAACGGAAATGGAAGCGGAAACGGGAACGTCCACTTTGTGCACATGCGCATCCATTCTCATTGATTGGCAACTTGTATTATCATGTGCAGAAGACGTGTGTGGTGCCAAATTTCCCTGGGTTTAACCCTGCGACGAGTGTCAAGTGTTATTAAAATGTCAAGGCTGCTCTTTGTTCTCACCACAAGCACCTGCTGATCTCTGAATTTGGAGTTTATCATGATAAATATGTTTGATTCGAGATTTGATTGTGCATGTGCTCATTCTCATCCTTGCATGGACTGACTGTTAGTTTGCATTGTGTGTTGATCTGTACATGTTGCTGAGCCCATGTACTCTTTTGTGTACAGTGTTCATGCATATTCCGACCTCTCACCTACTAATTAAGGTGTGGCTTCGCATTCAATGCATGCTGTTTCGGCGTAGTGTGTAGCCGGTCAGGCAAGCCCTCTAGCGTGCATGCTACACTTGTTAATCTGCAACAGGCCAAGGTAAGCCCTTCGGCCTTTCCAGTTACCCGTCTTTGAATCAATGAGGAAAAGACGTGTAGATACATGTTATAAGTATATGTGAATTATGAATTATGCATTTCCGTTCCCGCTTTCCGTTTCCGTTCGATCCCGCTTTCAGCGTTTTCCAGTTGCCCTGTAGTGTGTATTGTGACTGGAGATCTTCCTGACTGCAGGTGACTGAGAAAGATGAGTTAGTGCAGGCCATGAACGGGGGGCTAGCTCTGGTACAGCAACAACTGAGACAACAGGTAATCTTCATCATTTAGTCTTATATGAGACAAGAGCTGACTCTGACCATTGGTATATTGACTATGTCACTGTGTGTAGGAGCAGTCCAGCAGGAGGGAGATTGGGGATCTGAAGAGGCAGCTGCAATCCAGTGAGGCTCTAGTGGCTGAGTTCCGGAAGACTGTCCAGAAGATAGACTCTGAATTGAAGACAGTGAGGCCAAAGGTCAGTATTCCTAGTCCGTGAGAAGTAACCAGTTTCTAGTGTATGAATAATGCTAGGTGACAGGTACCCCTCAGCCAAAGCTGCCATGGGGTGGCTCCCTCACCATGCTCTCTACTGAGCTCAAACACAGTGGAATCTATCAGCAGATGGCTAAGGCAGCTGGCAATGCAATCTATGTAGATGTGAGTACCCAGCCTCTAGTGTGGGAATATACTTCATGTACATACACCTTCCCTCTCTACCTAGGGATACACTACACCAAAGAAGTTCATTGCCACTCAAGGTACATGCATCTTATCCTATATGTGAGGTAAAAATCATTTTGGTTTGCCATTGCTCAGGTCCACTGCCAAAGACTGTGGTGGATTTCTGGAGGTTAGTGTGGCAGGAGAGAGCCGAAACCATCGTGATGATCACCAACCTGGTGGAGGGGACTAAGTTCAAGTACTGGCCTGAGAGTGGAGCCCAGTCCTATGGCTTCTACCAAGTCACCATCACTGACCAGCAGACACTGGTAGACTACACCACACGTAGCTTGCTAGTACAGGTGTGGTGGTATTGATGTGTACCAGTAGGTAGACATGTAGTATATTCCCCCACACCACAGCTGACAGGCAACACTGAACGTTCTTTGAAGGTGACTCAGTTCCACTTCACAGCCTGGCCTGACCACGGAGTACCAGACTATTCCACACCCATCCTGGCCTTCCACAGGAGGGTCATGAAGGAGCACAAGTCTGGACCAATTGTAGTCCACTGCAGGTTACACACACATGCACGCACATAAGCATGTACACACTCAGGTTACACACACATGCACTCACACAAGCATGTACACTCTCTCTCTCTCTCTCTCTCTCTGTCTCTCTCTCTCTCTCTCTCTCTCTCTCTCTCTCTCTCTCTCTCTCTCTCTCTCTCTCTCTCTCTCTCTCTCTCTCTCTCTCTCTCTCTCTCTCTCTCTCTCTCTCTCTCTCTCTCTCTCTCCCTCTCCCTCTCCCTCCCTCCCTCCCTCCCTCCCTCCCTCCCTCCTCCCTCCCTCCCTCCCTCCCCTCCCTCCCTCCTCCCTCCCTCCCTCCCTCCTCTCCTCTCTCTCTCTCTCTCTCTCTCTCTCTCTCTTCTCTCTCTCTCTCTCTCTCTCTCTCTCTCTCTCTCTCTCACACACACACACACACACACACACACACACACACTCACAGTGCTGGAATAGGTGAGAGTGGAATAGGTCGTACTGGTTTATTCATCACCATAGACCGTGTTCTTGAGCAAGTTAAGAAAGAGAATGTAGTAGATATTGCTGGAGTCATCAATAGGATCAGGCAACAGAGGATGATGGTGCAAACTGCGGTATGTGTACAATACTGTGATCACTGGTGAGGACACTGAGTTTTGCATCTCATGAAGTACGTATGATACACATGATGTTTTTACAGTACCCTCCATTGACATATACACATACCAATACCTTCGGCCAACATGTATTGTATACAAACAGGTAATAAATGCTCAATTAGCCCTATAACAGTATCATTGAAAGGAAAAGAGGCATTTTTTCAGTGTATGATATTGTGGTATCCCATACAGGACCAGTATGTGTGTGGTATTGTGGTGCCCCATACAGGACCAGTATGTGTGTGGTATTGTGGTGCCCCATACAGGACCAGTATGTGTGTGGTATTGTGGTGCCCCATACAGGACCAGTATGTGTGTGGTATTGTGGTATCCCATACATGACCAGTACATGTATGTGTGTGGTATTGTGGTGCCCCGTACAGGACCAGTATGTGTGTGGTATTGTGGTGCCCCGTACAGGACCAGTATGTGTGTGGTATTGTGGTGCCCCATACAGGGCCAGTATGTGTGTGGTATTGTGGTGCTCCATACAGGACCAGTATGTGTGTGGTATTGTGGTATCCCATACAGGACCAGTATGTGTGTGGTATTGTGGTGCCCCATACAGGACCAGTATGTGTGTGGTATTGTGGTGCCCCATACAGGACCAGTATGTGTGTGGTATTGTGGTGCCCCATACAGGACCAGTATGTGTGTGGTATTGTGGTGCCCCATACAGGACCAGTATGTGTGTGGTATTGTGGTATCCCATACATGACCAGTACATGTATGTGT